>PVKA01002404.1:0-125409 GCA_004027165.1 Ctenomys sociabilis
GCATCAGCGGTGGGAACGACAAGCAGGGCTTTCCCATGAAGCAGGGCGTCCTCACCCACGGCCGTGTGCGCTTGCTGCTGAGTAAGGGGCACTCCTGCTACCGGCCGAGGAGAACCGGGGAGAGAAAGCGTAAATCCGTCCGAGGCTGCATTGTAGATGCCAACCTCAGCGTTCTCAATTTGGTTATCGTAAAGAAAGGTGAGGTTTGTGTTCCTAACATTTGATTTTTGTCAATGGCAACTTACAAGTGTGTGGTTAAGTAATCAGCCCACCTTGATAAAGGAAGTTACTGAACTAAATTTTGTATTTACATTTGTATCTTCCTAAGGAGAGAAGGACATTCCTGGGTTGACGGATACTACCGTGCCTCGGCGCCTAGGGCCCAAAAGAGCTAGCAGAATTCGCAAACTTTTCAATCTGTCTAAGGAAGATGATGTCCGCCAGTATGTTGTCAGGAAGCCTTTGAACAAGGAGGGTAAGAGGAATTGTGCAGCTTAATGTTAGTGGCGTTGTGTGCACCTCGGTATTCCTTTGGGGGCCCGGGGCCATAGGGAAAGATGGAAAGTTGTGAGACACTGGAAATATTTTAAATCCAAGGGAGGGATGGGGGACAACTTAGCACCAGTGAGATGTGTAGGAGCACTGAAACAACACATTAGCGAAGTGTGTGGTGCTTACGTTAAGTAGGGTGTGTAGTACGTTTGGTTTTCCTGAGGAGATTGGGGAAATTCTTTGGGTTTATGTTTTTAGGACTGCTGTGGCTTGTGGCTGTACAGTGGTGTCTTGGTTGAGGACATTGGGGGAAATGGCTGTGGTGGTTTGTCACCTGATAATGGAGCTTTCTAACAGTAGCAAGTCTTTGCCAAATGCTTTCTTTGAAGCAAATTGGAATCATTTGCAAATTGGAGCATCACCGTGTTTAGTATGTACTGTGTGTACGCAGGTTCATTGCAAGTACTTGAACACCTGTCAGGAGCCAGGTGCTGTAAATAATGGTCCAGGAAGTTCAGTTCCTGCCTTTATTGAAGCACGCATGGCAGTGCTCTAGATGTGATCTAGTGGAAGGTGGTCTTAAAATGGTGCTTGCCTCTGTAGTGGCTGAGCATTTGCTTTTAGAACTTTATAAGTTATGAAAAGTGTCTGCACCATATTGCACCAGTAACCCATAAGCAGAGTACAAGGCAAAAACACTGAATGAAGCTGCATGTTAGTGTTTCTCCGAATTGAGGAGATCTGCCATAGGAAGTAGATTGGAGCCTATGTGGAAACCTCGCTGTGGCAGGGTGGATGATGCAGCTACTGCGGTACATTCTTAACCTAATGCCACAGTCTTGCCATGTGTTAAAGCATGATGAATCAGGTGTTTCTCATGATTTTGGATTTTCTTTCAACAGTGTGTAGCCTCCCTCTGATTTTTGTTGATGGGGCAGTAAGTAATAAGGACAGTGTTTGAGATTTGGTTTAAAATGCCTCAGTGGCTAATTTTCATCGGTGCTACCAGCTTGAGCATGTCTTAGCACATGATGAGGTGTAGCTTCTTGTCCACCATTGGGTCACAGCCAGAGTTGTATAGACATGGAGAATATTCCATCCCAGGGAGGTGTTTTGTTTTTTTTTGTTTTTTATGAACAGAATAGATTTATTGAGGGAAAGAAAGCTCCTGTCAGAGAGGAACAGGAGGGGGGCCCCGAGCAAAGTTCCCCTCGAAGCTGTCTCTTTTGGGGACTTTTATAGAGGAAAACCATGTGGTGAGGTGGGTCTAAAAGTGGTAAAGACATGGGAACTTGTTTAGGTGGACAAGAGGTGGGACAAAGCTATGGTCAAAGCATGAACAGTTATGAGCAATAGGCAAAGACAAACATTTGAAACAGGTTTATTAACCTAAGCAAGTCCCAATTCAGAATTTATGAAAGAAAAGCTGGGTGTGGTGGCGCATGCCTGTAATCCCAGCACTTGGGAGGCTGAGGCAGGAGGATTGTTGTGAGTTTGAGACCAGCCTGAGCTACAAAGTGAGACCCTGTCTCAAAAAAAAAAGAAAAAGACAAAAAAAAAATTATGAAAGAAAAGCAAGCTCATACCTCCATCCAATGATCTCGGTGGAACTCTCCAAAATGATACAAGGAGAAAAACTGAACTCGGGTGGGTAACCTCCAAACGATAAGCTGAACCTCTAAATGACATAGGGAAAAATGATCTCTGGACCTGACCTGTACAAGTTCGTGTTCTTTAAAACCAAAGAATGCATTTTAGGAACAAACGGAGGTTATGAGAATAGATTTATTGAGGGAAAGAAAACTCCTGTCCGAGAGAGGGACAAGAGGGGGGCCCGGGCAGATAGGGTCCCCCCCCCTCCCAGGAGGTTTTGAGGACTGTGAGTTGTCTGATTCTTAGGTAAAAAACCCAGGACTAAAGCCCCCAAGATCCAGCGACTTGTTACTCCACGTGTCCTTCAACACAAACGCCGCCGCATTGCACTAAAGAAGCAGCGCACTAAGAAAAACAAGGAAGAGGCTGCAGAGTATGCTAAACTTCTGGCCAAGAGAATGAAGGTACAGCCACGATGGGGAGGGATGAAATGGGAAGGGCTTTGAATTTGCACTTTTCACCTGGGCAAAATTGAATTGTTTCGGCTTTTGTTTTTTAGGAAGCCAAAGAAAAACGCCAGGAACAGATTGCCAAGAGACGCAGGCTGTCCTCTCTGAGAGCTTCTACTTCCAAGTCTGAGTCCAGTCAAAAGTAAAATGCTTAAGTAACAAATAAATTAGATCTGATCTCGTATCTCTTTTTACTGACTTTTCATGGTGATGTAGCTAAGGATGGGAACATAATCACAGGCAGGCCCTCTCGGGGAGATGGGTGGGTCAGGAAAGAATTCCTTAGGCTTGCACGCTGAGCTACATTCACAGCCCGTGATCTTCCCGTGTCTCCTGTTGAGGTACCATGTCCAGCTTCAGAAAAAGATTGTTGGCACAAAACATTTTGCTTTTTTCAGAAATGCATGAAATAATTTAGAGAAAATAAATGACTACCATTTTTAATCTTGCAGTTTGAGGGTTACAAAAATACAGAAAATACATTGTGATGTAGGAAAGTGCTCTCATGGAGGTGGATGTCATGTTTTTCTACAGAGCTTGATGTAATGGAGAAGAACCTCTTATAACAAATTACAAAAACTTTAATAATAGTACAGATGTATTACACTAATAGCACTTTTTTGTCTTTTGGAGACAGTTACTGCAGTTCAGGCTGGCCATGAGCTTTGTTACCCTGGCTGGTATCAAGCTCAACAATCCCACCTGCCTCAGCCTCCTGAGTGCACTGGGGTTACGCATTTTAACTGGTGAATTGGTGCTTTGGATCCAGAGCTGTTTGTATGTTACTCAAACATTTGCCCAGCAAGCACTGGACCCTGTGTTCATTCCTTTGTGCTCCAGGAAGGATTTGTGCCAGTAAAAATGGATACCAAAAGGCTGGCCAGACAGCTCAGCAGGCAAGTCAGGGATTTTGATTCCTGGCCTGCCATACCAGCCTCACCCCCAGGGTGTGCTGGTGTGCCTATAATCCTTGTGTTTGGGAGGCTGAAAAATGAGGATCACTATGAATCCAAGCTGTGCAGTGAGACCCTGCACTAAATACATTAGAGGGTGACTGCAGTGATCTCAGTAGTGCTGTGTAGCTCAGGATTCTTTCCCTATCTTCAATAAATGTAAAAGCCTCCTACTTTAAAAGCTTTAAATGTATACAGACCTTCATTACACATTTCTGTAAATAGCAAATACTCAATTCCACTTAGGAAGACAACAGCAAAACAATGTTTGGCATTCCAAACACCAAAAAAGTACAAAAGAAACACAAGAAATTTAAGATTAATTTTATTCAGTCTCAAATTTTTAGATGCAAAATATTCAAAACTTGTTGGGTGTTAAGCTATAAAAACAGGTATTTGTAGTGGAAAAGGTTACACTGAAAAGATCACATAATTTCTAACATCATTTAGTACTCTGACAAAATAAGATGATTGCTTGGTCAGATTAACCCTTTAAATGCTTAAGTGTTGACACAACTCATTTTTAAAAGGTTGTACCATATGGAAGCAATTTGTGTATAAACATTCTATTTTGATAACACTACTATAGATGTCCATTTAAAAAATAATGACTCAAAATGGGCAATCTTGACTGATAGTGTAAATTGAAGGACCTGAAAAGCAGAACTGGAGCATTTCCCGAAGTTAGCCAAAGAGGGTAGGACTGACGTTAAAACAGGGATAATTTGCCCCAAGACAGGCATCTGGAAATTACCCTAAGTGCACATGTTCAACAGTCAGCATTTAATTTAGCCGTGTAGGGAATAAAGGGAACAATGTTCTAGAGAATATTTTTTAACAAAATGTGTGACATGTCAAAGTGAGCATAATTTTCTTAAATCTAGTAATGAGCTTGGTGTACTGTGTGTGTGTAACCGGGAACTGAACTCCAGCCCTTGTGCTTGCCAGGGAAACGTTTATTCTACTGAGCCATCTCCCCAGCCCCATTGGTGTACTTTTAAGACTTGATTCAACCTAAAAATAGTATTTACAAATACACATTTTTACTTAACATACCAGTTAAAATATACATGAGCAAAACTTCTGTGTGCAGTGCAAGTTTAACCCATAGGGTTTTGTTATTTTTTTAGACAGGGTCAGACTATGCAGTTCAGGCTGGCCTCAAACTCAAGGCAATGATCCTCCTGCCTCAGCCTCCCAAGTGCTGTGGCTTGTGCTACCCCACAAGTTTTTAAAAAGTGGCCAACTGCAACAATTTATATGCCTGAACAAAGATTTGAGGACTAAAGACAATATACATATTAGCTCTTAAACATCACGAGTGTAAATTAGGAAGTTTTATTTCATTTTAACTATGACTCATTCCAATTTTAAACATTGCAAATAAGTGGTACTAAAAAGGGATGGAAGAAAGTACCTAGATATTCAAGATAACTCAATGCAAAATAATATATATAAAAAGCTGAAGATATATATTAAATTTATAGAGGGAAGGCAGGTACAATGACTGATAATTGGGAGATCACTGACTATAGACTGATTTTAGTAGTAGTCACTGATAGGTAGAGCCCTACCACAAAACTATTGCAACACGCAGTCTAGGATTTTAATAAATATACACCGAACACACACACCTACAAAGCCCCACAGTGACATAGCCTCACACAAAACAGTTGCTCTTGTAGCTGAGATTCCCCACTTGTTGCAATTTTCCCTGCCCTCGCTGAAGGCAGCAGCTTCACACAGAAATGAGTGCTGAGCGCAACAAGGCCTCTCATCATTCTCCCAGCCTCCTACAGAGACTGAGAAACCAAAACACAGTTCAAAAGAGGCAGAGCAGTAGCTCAGGAGTTGAGTCTTCATCAACAAACTTGAGTATTTTCCCGGTGCTGTATATTCTGAGATGATTCAGCATGAATTAATTCATTGTATGTTGTCCCCAAGCGCTACTTCACTTCAGTTTTCACCAGTTCTCACAACAGACCCTGTTCAGGTCTCACAATTCCCCCTGCACTGTATCAGAACGAGGACAACCTTATCTAAACAACAGGCGCTCCAAAACACTTCCTACACCACTCCGCAGTGCTACTTGGCGGGGCGTCGATTTTCCGTAACTTTTCAAGAATCTGTGGAGACAGACTATTGTATGCAAGTCTATATTCGTTGTCAAAAGCCTCTGAAAAACATTTTCAAACAGGCAGTTGTGTTTGTTAATAAGGAAAACACAGTGCATTTAAACATGATATAGTCAAAGTACATGCATTTCCCTTTTTTCCCCTGTGATGCTGGAGATAGAACCTAGGGCCCTGTGCATACAGGGCAAGTGCTCTATGGTGGAGCCACACCCCAGCCCATATGTTTCAAATATGTATTTAAAAGTCCTCTTTACAAAGACAGGCAGTTACACATACCAGCCACAATCCTTCCAAATCCTTTTGTTTTGGGACCTGAACCTGGGGCCTCATGCATGACTGGCAAATGCTCTACCATGGGCTGGGCTATACACACTGCCCAGCAGCTACTTTTTTTCTTCTTTCTTTTGGTTTTCTGAGACTAGGTCTTGCTATACAGCTTAGACTGGCTTTTTTAAAAAATATATTTGGTACAGGGTCTCATTATGAAGCTCAGACTCAGTGATCCTCCTGTCGCAGCCTCCCCTGCACTGGGATTTTGGACATGCGTCACCGCACCAGGTCTCAGGTGGTCATTCAGGGCATGCCTGGGGCGAGGCTGGCATAGCATAGGTTGCCCAGGCAGGTGCTTAGGACTGATATCTGCGTGCCTCAGGCTGGCTTTGAACTTGCAGCAATCCTCCTGCCTCAGGCTTCCAAATTCTGAGATTACAAGAGATCACCACAATGGCCACTATACCAGTTTTAAAAAATTGTTTTAGAAAACTGCCAGGTGTGGTAGTGTACACCTGTAATCCCAAGACTTGGGAGGCTAAACCAAGCAGATTGCTTGGGAAGCCATAGCTAGAGTACGTACAAAGCCAGCCAAAACTGCACAGTGGTCTGCCTCCAAACACCTAAGAACCGCTTTGTTAGGCCACTAACCAACTTACCAATGTCAATATTTTCTCTTCCAAGAGATACTAGTGATAAGAAGAGGATTTCTCTGTATAAACTCCTACAAGACAAATACATTTAAGAAGTTAATAAGTAAACAGCATAAAAATACATCTACAGAGATGCAGGGTTTTTTAAAATGCTGAAAGTAGATTTCAATTCTGTAGACAGGTTAATAGTTTTACACCATATAATTATCCTTGCCTTCTACTATACTTGAGCTATATGAGGTATTACATTTAGCTGGGTAAAGGGCACAATAAAATTTGTGTGCTATTTTTGCACCACTGAGAGTCTCTTTCAAAGAGCATCTCTTTCAAATTTTAAATTTTAGCAGGGTGCGCTGACAGACCCCTATACTCTCAGCTCTTAGAAGATGAGGCAAAAGGATCGCAGTGACTTTGATGTTAGCCTGAAGTACTTATCAAGATCCTGTCTCAGGAGAGTGGGACCACTGTACCTTAGAGAACTGTACCTGGCTGTGGAGAGAGCTACTCATAAAGCCAGCCCTCCCACAGCAAGGATGCTACTGGGCTTTCAGAGAAGCCACAAGAGCCAGTTCAAACACATCATCCATGGCCTCCTTCCTGCAGCCAGCATCGCTCTGAAGCCAGCTGTGCCTCGAACACCTCCTTCCCGCAGCCTCAGCCCATCTGAGGACAGGCCAAAGTCTGCACTGGCTGCTGTCATTTTGGCCACAACACTGACTGGGAGGACCGTGGCCTTCCCCCAGTCTCGCCAGAGGTCGAGGTCCAACAGTGACACCTCCTGCACTGGCTTCGGCAAAGCTGGCAAGAGTGGAACAGAAAGAAGAATTTCTTTGCCATCTTTTGAGGCACAGGACTATGTGGAGAAGACAGTGAGACACAGGTGTCATCCAGTGACAAGGAGCCAGAGAGTGGCAGCTCCTGAGAAGAAAGCAGAGGCCCCAGGGAGGCTGTGTATGCTGTGCCACACAGAAACCAGATGCTGTTGTCACACAAAGTGGCCCGTGAAGAAGATGAAAATATTTCTGAGCCAGATGCAGGCTCCGCAGCTCTTCCACTTCCACCTGTGCAACCAAAAGATAAAGAATATTCTCTTCTGAATTTTAATGGTGAGAGGACACCAGTGTGTGAGAAGCCGCCTTCCTCCCCAAATATAATGGATAAAATCCATCAGAGGTATAGAAATGACCAAAGAAAAGTTTGAGGAGTTAAAAGAAGAAAATTTAGACCAAGGAATGCAAATCAAGCTTGTATGTGCGAACTAAATGTAGTAAAGACAAGAAATGAAAAAGTTAGTTAAAACTTAAAAGAATGGCACAAGACAACGGGACACCAGAACAGACAGAAAACATCCTCTCAGGAAGGAGTTACTGTGCCTGAATTACTTTTATCTCAGGAAACAAGCCCAAGAGCCAGTGGATGAAAATGACAGCTTGAAAATGACCATCGTTTGAATGTAGAACTGAGTCGATAAAAAAAAATTCAGGCATTTGTCCTAAGAACAGAGTTTCCATATTGAAGGCCTCCCCTCAAAGGGCCCTGTACTACCTTGGCTGTTGGATGTGAAGTATCTTTCCCCATTGCTGCTGGCTTAGGAAGACAGAATGAAAGAGAAGGACGAGCTCAGTGCCCCCCTTGAGGAAGAAATGAAAATGTTCAGGATGCAAGTCCAAGAAGTGGTGAAAGAAAATGAAGAGCTGCACCAGGAGTTAAATAATAGTCCTGTGGCCAGGGAGGAATGGCATCAGCTTCAGACTCAAGCAAAACTGGTTTTGGAGGAAAACAAGCTGTTGCTAGAGAAGCTGGAGATTCAGTAAAGGAAAGCCAAGGATACCCAGCAGGAGCATGTCCAAGAGGTTTCTCAGCTGACTAAAAGGCTCATGCTCCTGGAGTCACAGACAGAGACCCAGGAAAAGGAGCTGAAGGAAAGCAAGGAGCAGCTGGGGGGCCTTCATGCTAAATGCCAAGAACTCCAAGCGGGCCTGGATGGCAGGATTTTCTGTGGAAGTTCACACGTCCACTGTAAATGAATTGAAAGGCTGGCTGCAGGAGAGGGAGAAAGACAATGTAGAGACGGAGGACCTGATGGAGCAGCTGGTGCTCCTGCAGGCGCAGAGGAAGAGCCTGCTACTGGAGAGCAGCGACCTGGCCGCGCAGAGCAAAGCCCTGGAGGATGAGCTTGCGAAGATGCAGAAGATAAATAGAAAGTGTCAAAAGAAAATCAATGTCCTCAAAAAGCACGCTGAAGAAGTCATGGAGAAGGAGTGGTCTGCTCACCAGTACCTGGCAACCTCGCTGGCTGGGCCAAGAGCATGGCCCAGGGACGAGACAGTCTCAGGTACATGGCTCAGAGTTTAGAAAATGAGAAAAATGGAGCATTCAACAAGATCCTGAAAGGCAACATTCACTTGGGAAGGTTTGAGGAGAAAATCAAGGGATACAAGAAGCAGACCGCGCTGAAGCTGGGCACCATCTTACAGCCTGCTGGAGCAGCAGGAGGACTTCGAGGGCAAGACCCTGCACCACCAGCAGGAGATGAGGCACCTGTACCGCAGGCTGCAGGACAAGCAGGAAGTGCTGAAAGATGTCCTGCAGCAGCAGAGAGAAATGGAAGGCGAGCTCGAGGTTGTTTGGCTGTCTACCTCCAAGGAAAACCAAAGGATCAGAGCGCTGCTCCAGGTCACACTGCAGAGATCAGGTGCTCAGGAGAACACTGGGCAAGCAGAGGACACTGGCCTCCAGACCTCCTCCCAAGGAGACCTGTGGGATGCCTGCAGCTTCAGCTGCTGTGACCAGCCATCCCCTGCCACTGCCCACCAGACCCTGCAAGGGCCCATGGCTTAGACCTGTGGGCCTGAAGGTCTGGGGAGGGTGGCCTTGCCCCAGGAGAAGGGGCAGCATTAAGGGCAACTTCAGAACCCCACCCAGCACTGCAGCACCAGGAAGAAATAAACCACCCAGAAGCTTAAAAAAAAAAAATCCTGTCTCAAAATAACATGAAAAACAAAAATATAAAGCTGACCTCAGGAGCTGAAGGCCGGCCTGAGTTACACAGTGAATTCAAGGCCAGCCTGAACTACATAATGAGACCTTATCTCAACAAAACAAACAGATTTTTAGGGAAAACAGAAGGTAATACCAATTCTAATAAATCTCATGTAGCTTTCAGAAGGACGTAGTACATTTCCAACATGTTTTTGCCTTTAAACCACTGGTCCTGAAGCAAACTGCACACTCAACTGTGAAAGTCGTCTCCCCCTAGCAGCTGGGAGTCACAGGTGGATCCCTCTATTTCCATGATCAATCCTTGCTCTATCACTTCTGAGATTATCTTCAAAGGTGCTGTTCTTGAGGCTTTCAGACACCCTGGAGATACCAGCAATGTTTGAAAGGACTGGCTCTCCCTTTCTGAAGTTTCTCCTACAAATTCATTTATGCTGAAGTTGGGAGTAGTGATCCAGGCACGCCAGAAGCACTAGTGGCGATCAGACCACATCCAAGGTCACTCTCACTTCTGTCTCCTTTCTAAGTCTACTGAGAATCCCATAGTACTTTAGGTCTAACACAAAAACCATGTGGGTATCACAGGACCAAAACAAGTGGTGCACCGTGCTGGTAAAGTCACAAAAGGTTTTGGTGAAGAGCAGTAGTAATGTTGGTGAAGTACGCAGGACATTTCAGCTATCGATGACTTACCTTCCTAAAATTCATTGTACCAGACAGATATTTTATTATGTGTTTGTGCTCAATTATAAATGCATATTAGGGTAGCACTCATCATTGTTTTGACAAAGAGTATATATTTCTTCTACAACTAGAGGTACAGTATTTAACAAACAAGAAAAGCAGCAGTACTAGGAGCACCAGCTAACCAGGCAAGCATCTGACCATTGAGCTACATCCCCTGCCCTTTCTGAGATAGGGTCTTCTAGACTGCCAGACTGGCCTCAACTTGTACTCCTCCTGCCATAGGTGCCCAAGGAGCGGGGAGTACAAGTGTGTGCCCAGCTGCAACCAAATTCTTAGTCATGAAAGTGAGCAGCCCTAAGTCAGGCAAAGGTCCTGGCTGTTACCTTTGTCTTTTCGCGCCTGGCTGCACTTGTTGGGAAAGCACAGTGATGGGCTTAAGGACATCATTGTGCTGGATGCTCTGCCTGATGGTCTCCACCACAGCACTTGCTGCCTGCTGCTCCTCAGACAGAAGACACAGCTTCTTTTCAGAACCTAACAATCAGAACACAGAAAATGAAAAAGAAGTTTTCCCCATTTATTATTGAAGCTTTTGGCCCCAGTGTTGTCACTTTTTGTCTACTGAACATCACTTCTCTCTTGCTAAATTATATAACAATATGCCAGCTGAAAAAAAAAATTCTGCTCCATTTTTTATTTTTGTTGATTGATCAGTCTTTTTGAGACAGGGTCTTGCTATGCAGTTCAGACTGGCCTTGAACTCACCATAATCCTCCTGCCTCAGCCTCCCGAGGGCTGGGAATACAGATGTGTGCCACCATGCCTGAATCTTCCTGCTCCTTTTTGTAGGAAAGATATGTCTCCTGTCCTTCCCAATTTTAAGCTTTCTCTCTGAGGATGAGATGTAACAGCCTATAATTTAGCAAATATTTGTAACCATAAAGCAAGCTTTATTGATGGTAAAATTGACATAATAAAAGAAGCCTAACTTCTTGAAGAGACAAGCACTGCTAATCAGCCCTAGAACTTTGTTTTCCCCTAATTTTTTTTAACTTGTAAATAAGAAATCATATATGGTATACTATATGATTTGTAACATCTTCATGTGAGATCTTTTGCCAAACTTTTGTTATTTTCTATTAAAATAGCTATTTAATCCTAACTAAAACAAGAATAATTATAGAACCTCAAAAAATACAGTTATAAAAACTATTTAAGGGCCAGGAATACAGCTCAGTGGCACAATCCCTGCTTGGTAAAAGCAAGGTCTTGAGTTCTATTTCCAGTATAAATAAATAAGTAAATAAATAAAAACTGTTTCAAAGCCAGGCATGGTGATACACACCTGTATTCCCAGCACTCAGGAGGCTGAGGCAGGAGGATTGCTGAGTCTGAGGATAGCCAAAGATAAAAAGTGAGTTTAAGGCCAGCCTGAACTACCTTGTCTCAAAAAACACAAGAAAGGGGGTAGGGCAGAATATTTGAGACCAAACCCACCCACATAACTGAAATTATGATCTTATACCAATCCATCTACATTACTCTTCCACTATATAAAATCTATCCTCAGGCCATGGATATAGCTCAGGGACACAGTGCCTGTCTGGTAAGTAAAGCTCCCAAGTTTGACTCCTGATACCAAAACTAAACAAAAAAATTTACCCTCAATATATTCAAACAAAGATACAACTAAAGTTACTCTTCAACTAAGTTGAGCCCTGATTCAGTTGAGCAGGTCAGTATAGTAACAAATCAATGTGAATTAATTAAAACGTTAAAAATAAAGCAAAATAATTTGATTTTCTCATCTCCTTAATTGTATTTTCACTCATGCTCCTTTACTTAAAAATGAATGACTTTTGTAAATGGACTGACCACAACCACAGTTGGCCTCTCCATTACCGTGCAGGGACACTTGACATATGTCACAGTTTGCTTCCTCCTCCCCCGACCCCACCCCTGCACCTCTGCTTCCTGGCTAAGGTGACAGGCACCCAGGCTGGGTCCTGGCAGGCTGGGTCCTGGCTGCCTAGGCCTGCACTCAGTCTCCACCCCCCAGTATGCTGGACTGCAGGTATGTGCCAGCGTGCCTGGGTGAGTCTTGTCTCCAGTTTTATTTTACTTACTAAAATTTCTCCAGGAGACATACAGTGGTTCTCCTGGCTCCTGGTGCAGGTTGATATTGTCCCATAACAGCTGAACATACACAAGTTTGCTATCTTGGGACAGAGACGACAGAGGAAGCTGCAAGAGATCAATAGAAAATATCAGTATGCCAAACACAGCAATTATCTATGGATCTAACAAACTAATAAAAGAGATGTGTTCTCTTACAACTAGACCTAAAATTCTAAACAAAAATTAAAAAATTTTACTACTATCCGAAGGCAAATGTTCCTTTTTTTTATTTTCTGAAGTAAGTTTCTTCTTCCTCCTCCTCCACTCTTCTCCCCATCCCCTTTCCCCTTGGGTTGTATGTGTGTGTTTCACTGTTTACCCACTGCCTCATGGCCTCATGTCATTCTTCTGAGATATGGCGTCACTAGCTTACTCAGGTTGTCCTGTGGAGATCCTCCTGACTCTGTATCCCAAATGATGACCATTATGATTGGCCTGATGTATAGACTTTTAGTCTAACTTTCAAGGATTAGAAAGATGACTTTGTAACAGCACCAAAGCCACATAAAATGTTAACCATGAATCATTTTAAGAAATCTGAGTATAAATTTCTACTATCTTACCAAATAATTTTGTTTCAGCTACTCTACTCAAAATAATGAGCAAAATTATTAGTTTATAATACTTTAAGAGTGCACTGTGCCCCAGCTGTGATTGTGACTTGGTATTCAGTATAATAAAAGACTACTGTACTCAGAGCCCTCTGACTGCAATAGAATCTGAAACCCTAGTGGAAGTGTAACTGGAGCTGAGTCAGACAGCTAGACTGTGACATTAACTTTCCCTCACGGACAAGGCATGTGGAAAAGCTACATACAACTCAACAATCTGGGTAAGGAAGACACACCTTTCCTTATCCCTTTTTCTCCTTACTGTTGACTGAAATATGATTCTGAGATTTTGAAGACAAGTGTCAGCTATCTCTGACCAACAGAACTTGGATAAAATGGAAATCACACACAGAGAAACCAAAAGAAGAATGTCAAGTCCCTGACACTACTACTGCTGGAACTGCTACTCAGCCTTTAATGAGAGTGTGACATAAATTCTGATCCCATTCAGTGACTGGTTTTTATATATTCTCAGGAGCTTGAAGCCTCACCTTAACTATATCAAATCTAGTATAAAGCTGAACCCTACCTGTACACCTTCATTGCAATGTTCAGATGTGAGGATCAGTCCTGGTAAGTTACTAGGAAGGTCCAAACGTCTGAAATACCAAACGAGGTTCCAGAAAATGATTGGATGTTGATTGATGAACGAGGAGGAATGAATCACTTGGTCGCCTTCATTTTCTAGCAATGATTCAAGTTCTTTACGAAGCACAAGAGGACTCAAATAAGGCACAGAAACAGGAGAGGGGTTGGGCCTCTTCCCTAAAGGGTCCTTTGAAGAAATACAAAGAGAAGTAGATATTATCCACTTAATTTTGCATGCTGCATACCAGTACTTTTCAATGAGCTGTTTCTCTCTCCTGTTAAAATCAATTACTAACAGATCCTGTAGAGCAATGACCTAAGGAATGATCACCTCACACAGAAGCCGCTGTACTGCCCTTCAACTACAACAGAAGTGAATACTGCACCCATCAGCACACCCTGACAGTTTCTCCATCATGCTGAATAACTCATATATGACTCATTTTCAATTTTTAGCATGAAATATTATTTCACATATTTTATGATACTAGAAAATGTGTGACCTTATGAAAGTTTTTTCATGTTAATATTCTTTGTTTATGCCTTTTAAAGTTGAATGCAACAAAACTTAAGGAACTAAAGAATACAGTGTCGTAATGCAAATGAACCAGCAAGCAAAATGCCCTGAGTTTGATTCCTGGCACTCCCTCTACCAAAGCTATGAAGTCGGTAATGAAAAACAAAACAAAACAACAAGAAAAAAAAAAACAGACGTTGTAAATTTATGACCAACTCATTAGCAAACAAGCACACCCTGCAAGTGCCCAGACTAAGACCTGCACACGCTGATTCCCTCCCAGGGTGGTTTTCTCACAGCAAGGGCCACAGCTAGGCAGGTCTGGAAAATGAAGTATCTTACGTAAGAAATAAAGGAAGCTTTAAACAAATTACGAAAGTATTACTGAATCTGTATGAAAAAACTATGATGAACCTATTGTTTTAAGCTTCTAGCTGACTAAAGGCAGAATGATACAAACATCAATAAGGATATAAGCTGCAGTGGATTTCAACAAGAAAGTTTAAATTAAGAACTACATAGTAATACCCTAGGACCCCAAACCACAGGGGTTCTACTTGTTTTGAACATCAAAACAATAAACAAAAGAAAACTAAACATTTTTCTTGTCTTTTTTTAGATTTCAAAATATGAGATTTTATTTATAAATCTACTGTGAATTATTTCCAAAAAATTGATTCCAGTTTTACAATTTTATTTAATTATATTGAAGAACAAATAGGAATGAGACAGTTTCAAATCAAATTAGCAGCACAGATTCAACAATTAATACACTGCAGTTTTCATAGTGTTTTTTTTGTTGTACAAGGTGCATACATGATATTCTACTTATTAGAGCAGAAGTCTCTAATCAATGAATTAAGAGAATATAGCTGTATACTTACCTTATTTTTTAAAGCTGAATTATTGTACACTTTCAATAACTAATACTTTCTACATTGTTATCTTCCTAGTGGTTGTCCATAGTACAAGAAGCCAACAGAATATCCTGTCTAAACACTACTAGTGCAAATCTTTCTTCTCATAGAATTATGCAGAAGTACTGCATATGTATGCCAACTGTACTATTTATACAAACACAGAATGTCTTCCTTTATATCCCATTTTTTTTGTTTGTTTGTTTAGTCCTGTCAAAGATGGGCATTCCATTGTCATTCAATTATTATAGGTGCCTGAACTCAACGAAACAATCAAACACAGTCCAGCAGTCCACAATAATAGTGGGTTATCTGAAGAAGTTGTTGATTAACAGCATCGCAAGCAAAGAAACAACAGCAGAAAGGTAAAGAGGAATTCGGAGCAGAAATAATTTCTGAAATAAAAAAATGAAATCTTTGAAATCATAGCACCTGAAGTAGAGAATCAATTCAGGAAACATATAAAGGAAACACAATTTGGAAAAAACTGCAGTAAGAGTTAATAGCTACCTCTTAAGAAGACATTGTTTAAAAAAATAGAGATCAGAAATATGACGGATTCCTGGAATGAGCAATAGAGAAAAGAAACAGATCGCATGAAGCAGAGTTAAAGAGATATAGAAGAACTTAAAATCTCAATCACGAGTCTACAAAACCATTTGAGTGAAAGCGAAGACACAGTTTCAGATCTTGAAGACGCTGGTGTAGCTAGTGAAAAGGTGAGAAAGGATCTCTTAAAAACCTGAATGCAGGAAAAAATAATCCATCACATGCAAGATGATGCCAGGGTGAACAATGTGAGATTAATTGGATTCAATGAGAATGAAGGAGTCAATACAAATGACATAAAAAGAATATGGGCTTCAGAAGTAATAACAGAAAACTTCCCAAATATGAGGAAACAATCCAACATTCAGGTAACTGAAGCATTTAGGACACCAAATAACTTCAACCCAAGTAAAAACACACCAAGACATGTAATATATAAGATCCCAGAAATCCAACACAAGAATAATATACTGAAAGCTGCTAGAGAAAAGAAGCAGATCACATTCAAAGGAAAACCCATCAGAATTACAGCCCACTTCTCTACACAAACCATGAAGGCAAGGAGAACATGAAGCAGAGTACTTCAAGTCCTCTATGAAAACAAATTCCAGCCCAGACTATTATACCGTGCAAAATTCTCTTTCAAGTTTGATGGAGAAGTGAAATACTTCCACGACAAAGAATAACTAAACAATTTCACGAAGACAAAGCCATCCCTACACAGGCTACTGAAAGATGTTTTAGAGAGAGACCACAATGACCAGAACTCCATGAATGAGAATGGAAGGAATCCACTAAACAGGGCAAACAGGACAGAAAGGAGTAAACAACAACAGGTAAATATCATGACAATCATAAGTCAACATATTTCAATTATAACCATCAATGTAAATGGACTCAATTCACCAATTAAGAGAAATAGACTGGCACAGTGGATTAGGAAACAAAATCCAACAATATGTTGTATACAAGAAACACACTTAACTCAAAAGGTCATTCATAGGTTCAAAGTCAAAGGACGGAAAACAATACTACATGACCCAGCACCTCAGAAAAAAGCACGACAAAGAATAACTAAACAATTTCACGAAGACAAAGCCATCCCTACACAGGCTACTAAAAGATGTTTTAGAGAGAGACCACAATGACCAGAACTCCATCGCTATAGAGTAGCAATTCTGTTCTCAGACACTCTCAACTTCAAACAAAGAATGATCAAATGAGACAAAAAAGGTCACTATATATTGGTTAGGGGAAAAATTCAAGAGGAAGAGGTAACACTCATAAATATCTATGCACTAAACACAGGAGCACCCAACTATGTAAGACAAACCTTAATGGACATGAAAAATCTATTATCCAAGACCACAATCTTAACAGGAGACCTTAACACCCCCTTATCTCAAAAAGATAGGTCAACCAGACAAAAAATTAGCAAAGAAGTAGCAGAACTGAACCAGAGCTTTTCTTGTCTTTCTAATACTGTATATGCCTACTGGTTTGATCCCCAGGCCTGCTGGCACTGGCCTCACCCTCAGGGCACCCTGAGACCAGCAACTGAGACTGGGTGTGGTGGCACCTGAAATCCCAGCTCTTGGGAAGCTATAAACAGGCAGATCTCTAGGAGTCCCAATCTAATTACTGTATAATTTGGATTTTTAGAAATCCCAATAGAAGACACTGGGGAGATTTTCCATATAGATATATGTCATGTAACCAAGAAGAAATGACTAACTGACTATCATCATTTTATAGCTTCTGATGAATTACTTCCCTAGATATTGGGAACATTAATAGTTGATATCTTCTACTGGGAAGAATATAGTACCATTCATGAAACTGTCTTATAAAAATAAACAAATATCAAAAATCCTGAGTCTGATGTGATTAAACTTCTAGATACAAATACCAAGTTATAGATTACATTCAGTCAAATCTGATGAACTTTGCTGAACTGGAGTATCTAAATGACAAATGACTCAGTTTTATCAACAGATAAGGGAGAGGGCATCTATTCATTTCTATCAGACTTCTGGGGTACATTTTAAGATACAATGATCATCTTCATCATAAAGAATTTCTAACTATTCATGATGTAATGTTATGATTTGTGTCTAGTTGTCCCCCCAAAGCCACACATAGTCATGGGGCAGACTTCTAGAGTTTATTATTAATTCATAATCCAGTGCTAGGATTGTAAGTGCTGCTGGAATTACGGGGCAGGTAGCCTAAATGCAACATAAGGGAGACAGTAATGCTCTCTTTTGCTCCTGTTGCCACTGCTCCTCCCATATGCTCTTGCTGTTCTGATGTTTTTTTGTTTTGTTTTTTGGAACAATTCAGACCCTTGCACTTGCCAGGAAAGCACTTATTCCACTGAGCCATCTCCTCAGCCCCCTCGTTCTGCTGTTTTCCACCGTCTTGAACTACTACTATGCCTTGTGCCACTCTGCCTTTGAGCCAGCCAAGTATGGACTGAAACCTCCACAAACTGTGAGCTAAATATTAACCTTTCTTTCCTTAATTTGGGATGTCAGATATTTTGTCCCAGCAAGGAGAGGAAAGTAACTGAGACATATAACTTGATTTTTTTTAACACATTTCCCTACCTTCCCTAAACCCCTCCCTACTCCTATATTTATAAAAGTTTTGTTTCCATTTTTTTAAAGTTTTCCTTTCTTTCCCTTCGTCCTCTTTTAACCCTTCCCCTCCCCATTTGAATACTATACATTTTGGTCCTTATTCACTTTTGGTTCCTCATCCTAGGGATACAATGTGGTATCTACACATGTCCAATTTACTTCACTTATGAGTACGGAGGAGTCTATTGACTTAAAAAGACAAAAAACAAAATAAAACTAAAACATACTATCCATTCCTTGGTTGATAGGCATTTGGGTTGTTTCTAAGATCTTGCTATGACAAATCGTGCTGCTCTAAACATAGGTGCACATATAGTGCTCTGGTATGGTGTTTCTAATTTTGAGAAAATACCCAAGAAGGGAATAGCTGAGTTAAACGGGACCTCTAATCCTACTTTTTTGAGCCATCTCCAGATGGATTTCCAAGTGGTTGCACCAGTCTATGTTCCAAAGAGCAATGGAGAAAGGTTCCTTTGTCCCCACAGCCTCTCCCCTCCAGCCAGCATTTGTAATTGTTTCATCTCTCTCTCTCTCTCTCTCTCTCTCTCTCTCTCTCTCTCTCTCTCTCTCTCTCTCTCTCTCTCTCTCTCTCTCTCTGCAGTACCAGGGATTCAACTCAGGACCCTGCGCTTGCCAGGCAGGCACTTATTCTACTGAGCCATCTCCTTGGCCCTGGCTCATTTGTTGATGTTAGCCATTCTTTCCAGGGTGAGATGGAATCTCAGTGTTGTTTTAATTTACATTTCTTGAATGGCCAATGATGTTGAACCTTTTTTCAGAAGTATTTATTTGCCACTTGGGGGCCTGATGTTTTTCAGTTCTTTACATGTTCTAGGTGTTAGTCCTTTGTCTGAGGGACAGTTAGCTAAAATGTTTTCTACTCTGAGGGACTTTTATTTTTTTATCTTTTTGAGACAGGGTCTCACTATGCAGTTCAGGCTGGCCTTAAGCTCACTTTGTAGCTCAGGCTGGTCTTGAACTCACAACAATCCTCCAGCCTCAGCCTCCTGAGTGCTGGGATTACAGGCCTGTGCCACCACGCCTGGCTCCTCTCTGAGGGATTTTTATACAACAGAGTACTACTCAGCTATAAAGAAAGAAATAGGCCATCTATAAGGAAATAGATGTGATCTGAGTCCACATTTATAAGCAAAATAAACCAGTCTTGCATGTGTAAACATTATATTGTCTCCTTCATGTAAGAACCTGAAAGAGTAAATAAGACCCAAAATGTACATCTGTCTGTCTGTCTGTCTGTCTGTCTGTCTGTCTGTCTGTCTGTCTGTCTATCTATCTATCTATCTATCTATCTATCTATCTATCCTTTTTTTTTTTGCAGTATCAGAACCCTGTGCTTGTGCTTGCCAGGCAACAAGCACTTATTCTACTGAGCTATCTCCCCAGCTAGATATTGTGAAATGGGAAGAAAATACTCAAAACAAAGAGAAACTGGAATGGGGTAAAGAAGAAGGAATGGAAAATAAAAATACACACACACACACACAATATATATATGATATATGCACAGTGTACTGAATGTTGCTGCTCTCCTACAATCTTGTTTTGAAATTTTATACCACTGTTATTTTTCTTCTCCATAAAATAAATAAGTAAATAAAAATAAAACTCACACTAAATAAGTAAATAAATATAAACTCAAACTAACAAGGCATGGACTTCATTTCATCTTCATTCCTCAACTCCTACATATGCCTGATACTTTCAAAACAACTGGAACTTTGAACCAAGACTGCATAATTTGATGATACTGGTTTTTAGTTTAATAGCATTATAAAATTTTTTCTTAAATCCTCAAAGATATATCCTGAGATATTTACAAATAAAATATAAGTTGTCTAAAGCTTCCTTCAAAGCAAGAGGAAAGCGAATGAAAATTTACGGCGCTCAATTGAAACTTACTAAAGTTGAATAAGGATCCAGAGACTTGCTGGTCTCTGTCATTTGTATCTGAACATGTTTGATGTCATCCATATTAAAAAGCTTAAAAGTTAATCTGTTTACAGGAGAAGGTTGATTGCTTTTTATGTTGTTCAAATGAGTGTCTCTGAGAAGAACCACGACTACTATCACCTACATACAGGAACAGGCAGCAGGATTATGACATTACATACCGTAACCTCCAGCAGGCTGTTTGGAAGGCTCACTGTGGAAATGCCATGGAATGGTCGTTGGGAGAAGTCAACATTTTGCAAAGGACCTCCAACACTGTGACTTCGAGTCAAAGATACATTTCGCTTTGATAAACTGCTAGGAACTGATGACATTTTCACAGTTTGGACATCTCCACTGGCTTTCTTTATTGTATCACTTGAAAAAATGAAGAAAGGCTGTGTTAAAATCTGGAGAGATAGTATTCTTTACAATGAATTTTGAATCTACTACAAATATCTGCAATGAACCGGCACCACCTTTTAGTAATTAAAGTTGTGGCTAGAAGGATAGCTCAATAGTAAAGTGTTTGCCTGGTAAGCATGAGGGCCCGAGTTCCTCCCCAGCATGGCTTCACACCTCCAAAAGAGAATTCCATTTTTTTCCTAACACTTTTATAAAGCTATCAGAAGAACAAATGGACTGGATGACTGGTGAGGGGTAGGACAAGAACACATGGTATAACATAAAAGAGTAAGTGCTCAGCTGTTTTACTGAAACACTATTCAAATTTTATTCACTAAAATCATCCAGAAGTACTAGTACATGCTAATGAATAAAGTATGTTCTCTGATGCTGAGTTAGCACGTTACTCCCTTCAGGATAGAGACCAAGTCTCATGTATTTTACTTTTAGTGACAAATGTAATGCTTAGCACACAAGTAGGCTCTCAAGCAATGTGTGATCCAGCCAGCCAGAGGAGCACAATATATATCTGACACAAGAGAGAATGTCTCCGAAAACTGGAGATGACTACACAAGGGGAAAAGTTGTGTTGTTTTGTTTTTTTTTTTACTGTTAAGAAGTTCAATTTGTTACATATTACTACTGTAAAATGTTTGACTTAGTTCTTTTATGAAGCCAGGTCTGGTGGTACATGCATGCAGTCCCAGCATTCCAGGAGACAAAGATAAGACTGCCAGTTTAAGCCTAGACAGGGCAAACTAGTGAATCTGTAAGACACCTCAAAAATAAAAAATTAAAATGGCTGGAGCAGTAGCTCAGTGAAAAGACATTTGGTTTAATCCCTTTTATCAGACTCATTCATTAGATATTAAAATACTATGCTATAGTAAAATGTCAAGATTAAATCTCTTAAATGCTAGAACCCATGCCTACATAAGTCTGGTCAATTTTACAAGGATTTTAACACTTGTATCAGAATACCTAATTCATTATAATAAAGTTATCTGCATTTTATGGTACCTTGATTCAACTGCACAGCCTGTCTCTTCAGTTATAGTTTCATTATGTTTTGGGAATTCCGTAAAGTTGATCAAGTCAGGTTCTTCCAAATTGCATACAGGCTTATGCTCCAACGGTTCAGTTGCCAATGGAATGCTGGCACTTTGTACACTGTCCCCAGAGGTACTTGGCTTCAAGAAAAAGCTAAACATGGGGCAAGGAAGGGGAAAAAGCCATTACTATTTTATGGTAAAGTAGTCATTAATGAATTAAGCAACTCATAATACTGCCTGTTTGAAACATACACATTTATGCTCTCAATTTCTCTCATTGTTTCAGTACTGGAGAACTATAAAAGAGAGCTATGAAGGAGGAAGGAAAAGCATAGTATTTTATTAATTCCCTAAGTGTAGGGAGGAGAGAAAGAGATGGGGTGTGGTAGAGATAGAAGAGGGAAGGGGAAAAGGAGAAAAGGAAAGAAAGGGGCAGGAAAGAGCACCATGTTAAAATGCCAGCCTGTAGCTGTGTATAATACCCTTTTCTCTTAATTATAAATCTCAATAGTTTGTCATTTCTTTTTTTCTTTTTTGTCTTTTTGAGACAGGGTCTCACTATGCAGTTCAGGCTGGCCTTAAACTTACTTTGTAGCTCAGGCTGATCTCGAACTCACAACAATCCTCCAGCCTCAGCCTCCCGAGTGCTGGGATTACAGGCCTGCTCCACCACACCCGGCTTTCTAGTCATTTCTTCTATTCTCTGCTCATTATTTATTTTCATCTTTTCTTCCTCCTCTCTTTGGATACAGACTTAGTGAGAGGGCAGGGCTTCACAAGGTATATCTGAGTACTGTCTGAGATTACGGTACTGTCACAAATCTTGGTGAGGACTTCATTTGCACAAATGTATGCATTCACTTTTCAAAACGGTGTATTTAGGGTCTGTGCACCCCGCTGTATAGAACACTCACCTGTAGTCAGTCGTACGCATGCTGAAGCCTTTGGGAGAGCAATGCCTTCACTTACTTTTGTTGCTTCATTGCTCTATTTGCTCTGAGAGAGGGTTTCCCAAGGTAGCCTCTCTCCCCTGAGCAGCCCTAGCCCCAGTCCAGTCTCCAACTCACAACACTCCCAGGCTCTCCAGTGCTGAGAACAAACGCTTCAACTTACTCTTTAATCAATAAAAAAAAAAAAAAATAAGGGCTGGGGTAGCAGCTTAAGAGCCTGCTTGGCAAATGCAAGGTATGATCCCCAGTACCACATGCTCTGCCAGCCCTAGAACCCCAGACATGCCACCAAAACTGGGTGTGGTAGTGCACACCTGCAATCCCAGTGCTGGGGGAAGCTGAGACAGGAGGATCACTATGTATCTGAACTGTGAATCTGAACTGTGTAGCAAAACCCTGTATCAAATAAATAAGCTGCTAAAAGACAAAGAGAGAGATGACAATGCACATTAAAATATGAGCTAGGAAATACGAGCATGGGCATATGAAAATCCACCATGAAAATAAAACCTTGAAACTAGCTGGAGTGCAGGCCCCTGGTAGTCAGCATGCCGAGGGCTACCCCGCAAGACCCTGGTTTAAATTCTTGCCACCTCCCACTACACAGGAATAGTTTTTACATTTGTCCTAAATACGAAATTTTTCATAATGACATATTTGGGGGTATCAATAATGCTCTATTTACCTAATGAAAATACAGTAACTTTAAAAAAACAACAAAAATGGGTACATGGAAAATAATTTAAAACTCTACTAAGAACCTATCTGAAAAACATGGAGAGACATAACATACTCAGGTAATCTCAATGAAAATTCTAAATGGAGTGTGTGTGTGTGTGAGAGAGAGAGAGAGAGAGAGAGAGAGAGAACAAGCTCAAACTTATTCTCCACATTTATAGGAAACAACAAGTAACTGTAAGTAGAAAAGAAATCCATGAACAAGAACTTGCCCTCCAAGCCATGGCAACTGCCTAGTAATGAAGAAAGAAGAGGTTTTTAGGAGATGAGGATGGGATAACTGGCTTGGACAGACAATAATAAAAGCTAGGTTTTCACTCTCCCACAAAGGTGGAGTTTAGATAAACACCTAAATGCCAGAGGTAAAATATAAAAAAATTCAGTCTAGATGTGCAAAGGCTTGCATTTGATTTTCAGCACTACAAAAAACGTAATACTTACGGAGAAAATCTCAGTATCTAGTCACAGAGAAAAACTTTCTTTTTTTCCTGAGACAGGTCTCTTGATGCAGTCCAGATTGGCCTCTGACTCTCAGTGATCCTCCTGCCTCAGCCTCCTAAATTCTGGGATTATAGTCATGCACCAATATGCCTGGCATATGGGAAATAAGTTTTAAAAAAGGACTCTCACAGTACAACTCAAAAGTGGAAAATTAATGGACGTTCACATCAAAACTAATTTTCTTTTTTTAGGCTGAAAACAGAAAGATCTCTATGAGTCCAATCTATGTAATGAGACCCTGTAGACCCTATGCTAAAAACATAAAAAAAAAAAAAAAAAAAAATTCAACTTAGACCAACATGAAAAGAAAAAACTCAAAAAAATCTGGACAAAGAATTGGACAAAGTCACAGAGAATATTGAAACAATAAGTAATGAAAACAGAAACTTAACAGAACTCAGAAATTCCAACAAAAACCATGATGTAACACTATATTTAACTACAATGTGAACATTAGAAAAGTGATAATACCAATTGCTGATAAAGTTGTAAAGCAATTCTTGGGTACTGTTGGTAGGACAGTAAGACTTGGGAAGCAATCTTCAAGTAAACAAAATTGACTATTCTTTTGACAGAAACTACAAGTCTAAAGAGTACCAGACACAAGCTGGTGAGATGGCTCGGTGGACTAAGCATCTGCTTAGGCAAGCACAGGGATCAGGGTTTGATCCCCAGCACCACATGCCATGCGGCCCTGCCCCCAAGCTCACTGAGCTGACCACAGAGACTGGTTCTGGTGGCACATGCCTATATTCACAGCACTAGGGAGGCTGACAACAAGAATACTATGAGTCTGAGCTGCATAGTGAGACCCTGTACCAAATACATAATTTTTTTTAAAAAAAGTACTAAACACAACAGAAATGTCCAACACTAGTAATGGGTAAGTACAGTCAGGTATTCACTTCATGCAGGAGAAAAATAAACTAAATGTAGACTGAGTAGCTCTGACAGATTTTTAACTGAGTAATGAAATTAAGCTTTCTCCACATTATTCCATTATATAAATTAAAATACACAACCATACAAAAACCTTATATATTTTATAAGGATATATATTCAAGAGTGAACTCTCCACAGCAGAGTGGATGGCTATTGGATAAGAGAAGGCACAGAAATGGAAGAAAGAAAACAAACAGGGCTGCAGGGCCCTTGCCCAGACAATGATAATATGTAAGGAATTACACAGTATGTTTTAACTAAGCTTTGTGCCTAAAACTAACAGGAAGAATAGGGAGGAAACACCCCTACAGCAGCAGCTTTACTGCTAGCAACTAAAGCAGCCTGAGGTAGCTCAGGATGTATGAGCAGTGTGAGGGAGCAAAGGACTGCATCCAATTCCCAGCAATCCAAAAGAAAACAAAACGCAGTAATAGTAGAAGGGTTACTTGCTCCGTAAGGTAAGATTTTACATACAATCACTCAGTCAGTGTAGCAACCAAGCTCCCAATCACTTAATGACTGATTACAGATGAGCTGATCTCCAACAGCCTAGAATTCACTCATCCCATTGTACCACAATGGTAAAAGGAGTAGAAACAGTAATAAAGAGGCTGCCAAGGCAGAACATGTGAAGTGAAGCCTGATGTTAGAATTCTGAGTTACCTATAAGTTTCACTCCAAGAATTCACTATGCCTAGTAATCACACACCAAACACAATGGAAAAGCAGCAAGCTGCAGGGGTGCATGCCTGTGATCCCATCCCTTGGATGCTGAGGCAGTAGGGTACTGAGCTCAAGGACAGCCTGAACCACAGAGGAGATGCTTTCAATTAAAAGAAAAAGGGAGAAGAAAAGAGGTTTCCTACACTGCTAGTATTGTCTACTCAAATACTGAAGACGAAAGGGCAGGAAGAAAGGAATGCCTAGAACATACTATCAGTGTTTCACTCATCAATTATGCCTATTCAATGACACTTACCGAATGGAGATTTCAGAATACTAACCTTGCAGAGCCTCTCAAATCTTTAAATTCTATATTGAGAAGAGGCAAGAAGTTGCTTTTACAGAATGGACAAGTTGTGTTCAAATTGGAGTCATTTGCTGTCCATCCAGCCATAATTTCTTCATCATAAACTAGAGCACCACAAGATCTACACAGTGAACAACTTGACATCAAAACCTGAGAATAGGAAAATAAGGACACTGAGACCTCTGTAGTGAAAATAAATCTTAACAGACCGTTCTGGGCCAGGCACGGTGGTACATGCCTATAATCCCAGCACTGGGAAGGCTAAGGCAAGAGGATTGCTATGAGTTCAAGGCCAGCCTGAATTACATAGTAAGACTTTGTCTCAACTCAACAAAACGAAACATAGAACCCATTTTTTTCAGCTAAGCAAAATTTTTCATCTATTGACCAAATTTGGGGTAGTTATGCTACAGGCAAAGATATCAACTGGTTCATGGTCTTACATTAGATATCAAACAATTCAACAAAATGACATTTTATTATTCTGTCCACAAAGGTCTCACAGGATTTTTTTTTTTACATGTTATTGTTAAATAAAATGTGTTTATCACCACTTTAAAATGGGCAACACAGAGATTTTACCTCCATTGCACAATTCTGATAGATGCTAGACATGCTGGTATTTTGAGAAGAACCATGGTCTGATTTTTCAAAGTCCTGTCCCTTTGTGTCTCTTGGAAATGGAGCTTCACCTAGAGAGAAGCAAAGACAATAAGCAGATGCTTGGGCTGTATGTGTCCAAGTACTTAGGGAGTAAGTATCATGTTCTGCAGTTTATTTTCAAACAATTCACTATAGAAATATATAGAGATGGGGCCAGGGAGATGGCTCAGTGGAATAAGTGCTTGCCTGGCAAGCACAGGGGCCTGAGTTCAATCCCTAGTTCTGCCAAGAAAAAATAAAATCTCAAAGTTCCATTTGGGGCCAGGGAAATGACTCAGTAGAATAAGTGCTTCCCTGGCAAGCGCAAGGGTCTGAATTCAATCCCCAGTTCCACAAAAAAAAAGAAAGAAAAGAAATATATAGAGATATATGTGCATACACATACATTTAATAAAAGTTAATTAAATCTAGGTAGAGGATATATAATTGTTAATTATACAATTGAACTTTTCAGGACAATCGGAATTTTCCATTTACAAAGTCAGACAAAAGGGATTATAATTTTCTAGAATAACACCTAAAAATTTTCAATGATATACTTTAGAAATATTTAAAATCTGGTTCAAACTCATCCATTCAGAGAAATAGTTAAAAATATACCCTTCCAAGGTCCCACCCCATAGACTTAAAAGTTTTAGCCAGAGGCTTAGACACATGCGTTATTATTATTATTATTTTTTTTTTTTTTTATGTATTTGGAATAGGGTCTTACTACACAGCTCAGACTCATAGTGATCTTCCTGTTTTCAGCTTCCCCAGTGCTTGGATAACAGGCATATGCCACCACGCCCAGACTCCATGGCCAGCTCAGCATGCCTGGGGGCAAGGCCGGTGCAGTGGCACCAGGGGTCATACCCAGGTCCCTGCACTTGCCTAAGCAGGTGCTGAGTCCGCTGAGCTATCACACTAGCCCTATATATTCTTAATCAAATTCCTCCAATTATTTTGATTTATGCTAAATCTGAGAACTGATGATACAACCCACAAATAAATACAACCAAAATACAATGGGTAATTTTACTATTTGCAGAGCATACAGAATCAACAGAAAGATGTGGCTATTATAAAACTTTACCACCAGCACCACCCTCCTGCCAGGGACAGAGAGAGAGGGAAAAAAAAAAGAGAGAGACAGAGAGATAGACAGATACAGAGAAAAAAAGAATCTAACATCATCTTCGCAAGTGGGGACTATGGGGATGGAGGGAATGATGGGCATTTAAATAGGAAGGCAAAGGACAGGCTGAGGGAGGGAAAGGGAATGGTAGAAAAAGCCTTTCTCATACTTGCTGAATATTGCACTTTTCCAATATCTCCACTGCTGCTGCTACTGCCAAGGCTTGTGTTGCTCTGGGTAAGCTCACTGGAGGCCAGCCCTGAAATACTTGTGTTAGGAGACACATTCTCCCCCAACATATGGTCTTCCAGGCCAGCAGGGAAGCTGTAATCTCTACTTGTCTCTTCCTTGGATTGAAAAAGAGCAAAACTTCACATACATCAATCATTCTCCATGGAACTGCATCATTCTACTCTTCCACAATTTAACACATTTTAAAATAAATCATCCCTAAATTTTCATAACCATTAATTCAGCTTCTTGTTCATGAAACATCCTTTCCATGCTCTGAAACTCTAAAGAAGTAACATACAATCCCCTCAAGAAAATCCTGTGTTATGCCAACTGAATTTGGATGTCTGGTCTCAATATTCCACTCACTGAAGTACAGGAATGCCAGAAGTGCACTGTCTCCAATTAAACAGAGCAAGGGCCCCAGAGGCAGCGAGCAGATGATGATCCGGTACTCTATCAGGCATTAGACATGCAACTTCATAGGAACTACTTAACTTCTCTAACTTTCAATTACATAGTTCAAAAAACATGGATGAGACTGTTCAAATATGGTTGCCCTGAGACTATCAGCTGGAAATCCAATTATCCACAACCTCATTAATATTAGAAGAAAAAAAAAGAGATAAGCTTCCAAATACTAGTTCTTTTTTTCTTAAACAATAGCTCTTAATTACTATAGTTGATTGAATGTTTACATAGAAAATGTTTTAATAAACATTTTCTTCATTTCATTTTTCTTTAAAGAGGAAAAGCTTTGTATCTTCTTTAGTGTAAAAGTATGTTAGATGATTTTTTAATTAAATCCAGATAGGAAAAATAAAATAGAAGACATAAAAACAGCAGAGTATAATCAAAATCTTGAACTATCCTACTCATTTAAAATATGCATTTATAATCATATAACAAACTAAATTAGGATGCTGGGGGTGCTTTTTGATTTTCTTTCAGGGAGGTAGAAAGGGAAAGACAGGGTTTCACTATGTAGTTCAGTATGGCCTTGCAGTTACTATGTAGTGCAGGCTAGCCTCAAACTTCCAGGGATCCTTCTGCCTCAGCCTCCAGAGTGCTAGGAATATGGGCATGCAGCACCATGTTTAGTTAGGATATTGCTTTTAACTTATATTTCTCATGTAATTTTTAAAAATTTCTTATCTTTTTGAGACAGGGTCTCACTATGCAGTTTAGGCTGGCCTTGAGCTCATTTTGTAGCTCAGACTGGTCTCAAACTTCAACAGTCCTCTTGCCTCAGCCTCCTGATTGCTGTGCTTACAAGCATAGACCAGCACACCCAGCTTCGCATGTAATTTAAGAGCAAATCTTCACCAAATTTATTTCCTTTTGTATTGTTAAATTCTTGTAAACTAATCCACTTTACTGATGCACAGTAACATATTTAATACATCCCACTGATTAAACTTTGAAAATGCTTTACATTTTACATAAATTGGTGATTCTCTTAGGCTCATATTTTAACTTACTTAGATTAAACCCTGCATAAAATTTATAAACATAAATTTTACTTTCCTCCTTCAGCTGCAAATGCTTGTCAACCATGTCTTATTCACCCTCTGCCAGGCACTGCTACTGATGCCAGCCTCTGCTACTGATGCCAGCCTATAGCAATGAAAAGCTAAGCCACAACTCCCTGGAACTAATAGTCGATCAAATTTCAAAACTAAATCACCCCTTTCTTCATCAAAATGCCAAGTTAACATACTTTTGTAGTTATTCTTTCTTTCCATGACTTTTGTAAACTCTTAATACAAAATGCAGGGTTGGGATTACACCTCAGTGGTAGTAGCATCCTTGCATGCACAGGCCCTGGGTTCAACTTCCAGCAACATCCACATGTGTGGAGGCGTACACACACACACACACACACACACACACACACACACACACACAGAGTTTGTCATAATGCTCAATATTGTACTTTCAAATGAAGTAGTACTCTGCATGCATATTTTCCTTCAAATGGCATACAAACCATATTTGTCTAATTTCTTTTCATGCTTCTCTACTTTTTATTTAGAGCTTTGGCAATCTAAAATTATATTATCTTAAAAACCCATGATGATTTAAGCATTCTGTTTGTTTGTGAGACAAGGTCTAATTATATAGTTCAGACTTGGAACTCACTTGAAGAAGGCTGGCCTTGAACTTGAAGTGATCCTCCTGCCTTAGCCTCCCTAGTGCTGGGATTAAAGGCAAGTGAGGTGCACCCAGCTCTCAGCCATGTCTCTTTATACTATTCTCTCAAATATACCACTGCAGGAGTTGCCCAGCTAGCTCAGCTGGTAGAATGTGCAACTCCCAAATGTGCCATTCTGCAAGTCTATTGCTTTTACCATCTCAAAATGCAAATCCAGTCATCAAAGTTCAACATACTATATGCTCTGCTTTTTCTGGACAGTCCCTGATCTTTAATGTCTTCTCCTAATGTCCTTAAAGTCTTATGACTCAGGAGTTGTGCAATTAACTAACTTCTCTGAATTTAACTCATCTATAAAATCTAACTCATCTATAAAGATAATCCTACTTCATATAGCTGTTATGAAAATTAAACATATACATACTGTCTATTCATATACAAAATACGTAACTTATACTAAATCCTAGAACATGCTATTACCAGCAAACATTTACAGACATATGTCTTTTCTAAAATAAAGTACTATCATACAATTCTATACACTTATAACTAGATCCATAGATTTCATACTGCATTAAAAGTATTTTTCTGGATCTGGGGAGATAGCTCGGTGGTCTAAGTGGCTGCCTGACAAGTGCAAGGACCTGGACTTGATCCCTGCTGTGCCCGCCCTGGAACCACAGGCACATGGAGCCAGCCACCAAGACCAGGAGTGTTGGCACACACCCATAATCCCAGCATTGTGGAGGCTGAGATAGGAGGATCAATACACGTCTGAGCTACATAGCAAGACCCTATACCAAATAAATAAATAAATATAAATTTTTTAAAGAAGTATTTGTCTGTTAAGCGAGGAAAATTTCACACTATTCATATTCATAAACAGGCCTAGTGATTTTTTAGTTCTATTTACAATGATTTCTGAAAGACCTAATCCTTTTTGCAATGAAGTATGAAATCTATGGATTAAGCTGCAGAGTAACATATACCACAGAGATAACAGAAGAATTATTTAAAAACTTAAGTGCTATACAAATGTAACATGGCATTATTATTAATTTTAAATACTAATTATTGGTAGCTTCAAGAAATAAACACAGTATTTCAGTTTAGAATGATCTACGAGATTAAAAGTAATCCTAATAGTCAATTCCTATATAGAAAAGAGGCAAAATAGGTGTGAAGTTTTAAAATAAAAACCAACTTTGCCAGCAATCTCTAATTCTATGACATATATAAAGCTCTGACAGCATTCACACGAGATGGAGAGCACGTGAAAATCCCTACCTCGTCATCTGAGTAGCTGTAGGCAGACGCTACAGCCACCCACACTTTACTGGCTGCGGTCGCTGCCTGTTTCACACTAGATTTGAGGACCTCTATCCTGGGCCCTGAGAGAATGTTATCCAGCTTCAGCCCCGACAAAGAATTAACTACAGAACCCAGCGAGCCATGTGAAGAGCGCATCAGTGCTGATAAGGAAGGTGAACGATCTTTGTAAGTTCGATGTGGAGTTTGGTGCTTGAAGCGTGCAGTGAAAGTTTTAGATTTGGACACTGCAGGGGAGCAGTCTTCACCATCAGGACTTTCTTGTGTTGGTGGGCCATGATCTGAAGGCAGGCTTGACCGCCTCTCTAATGGGTGGGCAAATGCAGTGCTACCTCCAGAGTCCCTGCCTCCCTCTCCATGCAGCTCCATACTGGAAGACTTACTACCCAGTGGGCTCTGCAGGTTCATGTAGTTTTCAATTTCATCAGCCAAGTTCCGTGTAATAACTGGAGAGAACATCTTCTCCTCACAATCAGGAGTTTTCTCTTTTATACATTCTGTGGCTAAAAGAGACAAAGGATCTAGTCCAGTTTCCACATCTTCCCTCTCAACAGCTTTAGCAACACCACACAGACTGCTGCTCTTACGCACTTGATCTTCAGGTCCTGTTTTCAAGGCTCTGGGCTGACTGCTGCTACCATCATCTGTGCTGCCACAGGTGGCCTGGGTCAGAGTAGTTTCAGCTCCATGGTCAGCAGCCACAGGTTCCAGGGGCTCCTGGCTCTCCTCAAGCAACTCCAGTGCAGCCAGGGCCCTGTGCTCAGAGTCCCAAGTGCTTTCAGACCCACAGGTCCTAGAGCCAGTCAGAGGAGAGCCAAAATTCTCAAAGCTGTGCATTCTTGCAGTATGATGTGGAGAAGTTTTGGTACAGGTCAAGGCTGCGGTGAGGATCTTGGCATCTGCTCCCATCATGACAGCCGCCTCACTGGAATTCAGATCTAAACTGCTCTTCTTACGTAACATTCCTGCTCGACTTTCAAAACTGAAACTACAACTTCTCTCTGCAAAATGCTTCTGTCTTTTCTCTCCTTTGTCACTATTCTTAAGATGAGCATCTTCATCAAAGACTGTATCTTCAACTGGGTTTTGAGTAGAAAATAGCACATTTGATGTACTCCCTAAAAGGAAAAGTAAAGTATTAAAGATCTCTAACTTATATAAAGGGGTTTATTTTCCTGAGTGTGAAAATGATGCACATTAACAGTATGATTCATCCCCCCACACCACTCAAAATTCTAGCTCAGTGGCATGTGTCTGCCTGCCAACCACAATGTCCTGAGTTCCATCCCCATACCAAAAAAAAAAAAAAAAAAAAAAAAAAAATTATATATATAAAGAGAAGAGTAAGATTCACTGCATGCCTATAATTCCAGTACTCAGGAGGCTAAGGCAAGAGGATCGCCAGGAGTTCAAAGACAGCCTGGGCTACATAGTGAGACTTTATCTCAGAAAAAGAGTAAGATTCAGAAAGTTTAAAAGGCACACAGAAAAAAGTAACCCCAAGAAATCTATTCAGCTCTGTCTCCCACAAATAACATTTTAATGTAAAATCTGCTTTTACTTCCTGTATAAAAATGCACCCATTAAAAATCATAGAACAGTTTCACTTATATCATTCACTAAATATTTATTCATAAACACAGGTCTACTCTTATTTCCCATATTTTAAGGGGCATTAAAAATATTCTGTGTTAACTAATAGACCTCAATCAAAATAATCTCTTCTACCTTAACTTTCAGATGTCCAGTTCAGCAAGCACTTGCCGGACACCTGCAGACATAGGCCTGTGGCAGCATACCTGCTTATCATTTGTGTGACCCTGGGTTTGAGCCCCAATACCATAAAATAAGAAACCAAATGAATATTTGCCAGAAATCTAAACAAAGCAATTTGTAATTATGGAAGAACTAAGACAACTGTCATAGCCAAAGCATTACTAGTCCAAAACAAAAACTTGGAACATTTTAAGGTTTATAAAATACTCAGTAAACATTTTTGTTCATATATATTCATTCCTTGAACAAATACCTGAATGCCTACTAGTATAACCATATGTGGGGCGAGGAAAGATAATGGCAAATAAAAGAGACTTAGTCCAGCTGTTAGAGAGTGCTACCTCATTAAGGAAACAAAAGTGCTCCAGCAGCCTTCAGAGCCTCCCCTCCTACAGGGGGGAGCAGGTATATTTGTTCACAGTGATGTGACTCTTTCTCTCCCCTTTTTCTAGTGACAGGCACTACCCTGCCAATATGTAGGAAGGGATCACATCATTTCTTGTTTTTGAATACACAGGGCTGTACTCTACCTTCATTGCCTACAATGAAAATAAACCAAAACCAGTAACTACGACAGGGAAGACATTCCAAAGAAATCTAAATAGCCACTGCATAACAAATAGCTACAGGCTGTCCCTTTGTATCCATGGGAAATTGGTTCTAGATTCCCCTGCAAATATTAAAATCACAAATGCCCAAGTTCCTTACATAAAATGGCATAGTATTCGCTACATAACATACATCTTCTTGTATGCTTTAAATCATCTCTAAACTGGGTGTGGTGGCACATGCCTATAATCCCAGCTCTCAGGAGACTGAAGCAGGAAGATCATTGCAAGTTTGAGACCAGCTTGGGCTACAAAATGAGCTCAAGGTCAGTCTAAGCTTCATAGGAGACACTGTCTCAAAAAAATAATCAACCCATCAAATCATCTCTAGACCTAAGTTACCAAAAATTTAAGAAAATGCAAATAAATCTTTACATATTGAACATAGATGTGATTTTTTTCTAATATATAACCCAAGGTCTGCCAGACGGGGATACACAGAATCAGTGGTATTTTTTGAAGAAAGAGGGTGCTGCTGGGGATGTAACCCCAGGAGCTTTAAGCCGCAACTGCAACTCATCTAAATTTACTTTGAGACAGGGTCTCAGGAACATGCCCAGGCAAGGTTCCAGCATGTGGTGTCTTCCCAGCCTCCTTGGTAGCTGGGAGTATAGCCACTGTGCATGGCTCCCACCATATCTTTCAGTTACCACACCCTGTTTCTTTAGGGCACTTATGGGAATCAGACATATTTCTGATATTTTAGAATGTTTGCTGTAGCTAAGTTAACAATTTAGTATCAGGAAAAACAAATGTGTACCTATAGGTGTACATTCTAAATATTTAGTAACCAACATATAAAAATCTCACCTGCACTGCTTTTCCTGTTGCTGACATCAAATATACTAGACGGGACTTTCACAATGCTGCTGCCCCATGAGGGGGGATCAGAAGGACTCTGAGACTCCAGACTGGGCTGTGAAAGCTTTGCTTTAAGGGCAAAGACATCACACATCTCTAGAAAAAAAAAAAAAGATATTATTATTCCTATTTCTGACAATACTGAAAACCATATAAACATTTTTATACATATGTGTAGTTTTTAAAGTGGAGAATAAACATGTAACTATTTTACTGATTTCTTGTGTCTGGTTTACTTTTTATCATGTGTTACCAGTACTGACTTAAATAAACATTCCAGCATTCAATAATCCTAACTTGAGTGAATCACTTACGTCTCTGACCTTCTCTATGAGCTCTATTTCTTATCATTCAGCAAGTAGGAAAGAGACTTCTATACAACTCTAAGACACAGGAGTTTGTGTAAGAGAATAGAGGGAGCATCACATTACAACAAAGCAAAATGTTCCTCCGTATTCCCACCAAATGACTGTAACAGTTTCTTTTCTTCCTTTCCCTTTCCCTTTGTCTTTTTATTTTTGTCTTCTTGAGACAATGTCTCAATATGCATGTCAGGCTGACCTTGAGCTCACCTGGTAGCCCGCTCTGGTCTGGAACTTGCAACAGTTCAGGGCATGTGCCACCATGCCCGGCTACAACTGATAATTTATACCTCATGGATCCCACTTTTTAAAAAAATCAGGAAAATGAAAGAGATTTTTAAATCACCAATGAAAAACATTTACTCACTATCTGAAAGGCTTCTAGTGAAAAAGTATTGTAAATAAAAGAAAAATTTAAATACAGGTGTGATGACTCGAAAGTCTGGTCAGGGCTTGTTACTCTGCAGCCATGCATACCTCAATGGATTGCACTGTCCTCCAAATAGAGCGACCTACATTCTCTACAGGCCTGTGAAATTCTAAACTTCAGAGACTATCAAAATCTACCATAATAGTATGTAGTATCTATGAGATCGACGTTACCTTTCTGAAAATTATCATTAAATATCAAATAAGATGAACTTTAAATTGTTACACACACTTTTCTAAATAGAACTCAAATATCAGTACACAACCTTCTTTTCCCACTTGTGTTTTAGTTATCAATTCTTGTGCTGCTGCTTCTTCAGGTACATGAACTCCATCCTTTATAAGTTCATCCTTTGACCCATAGCCTTGGTCAGACTGGCCACCTGGTGAAAAGAATACAGCTTGGGAGAAGAGGCAAGATGATTCAAAGTTTGAGACTGGCCTGGCTACATAGCAAGACCCTGTCTTCAAAAACAAACAAACCAAAATAACAATAACAAGAACAAAACCCAAGCAGGATCTTGCTGTGTAGTTCAGATTGGCCTTGAACTCAAGTGATCCCCCTGCATCCGCCTCCCAAATGCCGAGGTTACAGGCACGCACCACCACACTGGATCACACCTGACTTCTCTTGCCAGTTTTTGTAACATCCTCATGCAGACTCCCTGGAGTGGAGCCTTATTAAGTCTCTGGTTATTGTCCTAAACCTGTAGTCACCCCAATTTCCAGGAAAAGCAGTCCTGAGGATCACTTCCTGATAAGGTCACTCATCTACCACCAGCAGGAAAAAAAAATCAAGCTTCTCATGGGAACTGAGAACTTACTGCTACCTAAGCCATAACCATTACCTAAGACTTCTGGTCAGCCTCACAGAACCAGTTCAGACACTAGATCAGGATTACCTGCCCTGACACTCTGCACACTTCTTGCCCTTGTCTTCGTTCTTCTCATCTATAAAACCACAAAGCTTCTATCTACATCTCAAAGGTGGATCATCAACCTTTTTATCTGTCCTTCCCAGTTTTGGCCATGCTGATTTAACTCCTTTTCCACTTTCCACCACCTCCAAACACAGGCTCATATTTTTTTAAATCCGAAGAAAACTGCACTGTTCAGGCCAGGCATAGTGGCATACACATTTGTAATCCCAGCACTCAGAAGGCTGAGGTAGAAGGATCACTGAGAGAGTTCAAGGCCAGCCTGGCCTACACTGTGAGTTCATAGCCAGCCTGAATTACATAGCAAAACCCTGTCTCAAAAAACAAAAATGCCCCCTCAACAAAAACTATAAAGTTCTACAGATTATACAATTAAAAGTAAGAAAAAGGAACATTAGGGCTCACAGGCACAGATAACATTTTAAAAGCAGTGGTAAGCAAGTATTAGTAGAAATAGTAATATCAAAGACCAAAGACCATTCCACATTAGAAAGCAGTGAGCTTTAATTTCCTCATCTATAAATTGAAAGAGATTTGAGCAAGATATTTTCAAAGTTAACAATCTACATATACTCGCCAGTGTCTTTAGATCACTATCAAAAAGGCAATAAAAGGGAAAAAAGTAATGAAAAAAAAGATAAATTAGAAAAAAAGGGTTATCTACAAAGAATGGAGGAAAATAGGATGAAAAAATAGGGAAGAAATTTCATTAAAGAATTTACTGCACTCTTCTTTTGCTGATACATTTCTTCCTATTTGAAGAGTTGAGTCAACAACATAGAGGGAGCTAAACTGAACACAAATGAAGCCAACTGTATTTCATATAAAATAATGTAACACTGCAAGAGTCACCAGAAAACTGGTGTGGGTAACTTTTCAGTACTTACTTCCCATAGGGCACGGTTATGATAACTGAAATTATTTTATGTATCTTGTAGGGCTGATAAGTAAATGTTATGATGCTGTCGGTAGACAATATCTGTATTTCTTGATAATATTTTACTAGATGGGCTAAGATAGATCTTTTTTCAGTAATAGGGAGTGGTCCTAGGGCTTCATATTGAACTATATTCCTAACCTTGTATTTTCTATTTTGAGTTAGGGTCTTGCTAATATGCCTAGGATGGCCTTGAACCTGCAGTTCTCCTGCCTCAGTCTCCAGGGTACCTTGGATCACAAGCATGTGCTACTACAACCAGCAAGTTTTGGTTTTTGAATGGATTAAGGAGAGGTGAAGAATCTTATTTTGATTTGGAATCAGAGGTTCTGTATTTTTAAAACACACACACACACACACACACACACACACACACACAGAATCCAGCCTTGTTTATTAAAAGTCTAAAAGGAACACCTGATATCAATGAATATAACTCTGACCCAGATCCAGTCTCTAAAATCCATTCCTGCCAGGCCTGGTAGCAGCACACACTCGTAATCCAGCACTCAGGGGGTGGAGGAAGAAGGATTGCCACAGATTTGAGACCAGGCTGGACTATACAGTGAGTTGAAGGTCAGCCTGAACTACATAGTGAGACACTGTCTCATAAATAAGTAAATAAAATAAAATCTATTCCCTGTTAAAGAAAATGTAAGACCCCTAAAGAAATGGCAGATTGCAGTGCCAAGTTAGGGAAAGTAAAAAATGAGCCGAGCAGTTTGCTGCAGCAATAAGGAAATGCTTGTAAGCATCATTTAGTACACCTACAGGACACAGGAACCAGTGTCAAGGAGCCCCACTGGCCAATACTGGGATGATTTAGGGTCAGATAAGGACAGTGTTAGTTTATAAATTCACTGAGTAAAATAGGAATCCATTAATTTCATGAAATAGTAGGAAAGGGAAATTCTTTTATATATTAGAATGCCATCTTCTAAATGTGAAAGTAAAACACCACTCTGCACCATCACAGTAAAGTCACGGCAAGCATCAAGGGACACCAACTTTAGGAGCTCGATAAAGAGGCTTCAGTGAGCCTCACAGATAGTTTATCATCTTCAAGGGGTAAATTAACATGCGGAGAAACCAGATGACACTGAGACCAAAACTACTGCTGTAAGAGGCCGACAGTGCTTGTGTCTAGCACTGGACAAGATTGGAAGGACACAACACTGCTTCTATAGTACACAGTCGCATTCATAACTTAACCTAACTGTGCTATTATACAATTCCAAATAAAGCGACGCTCTACAAAATAACCAAAATGATTTCTTCACAAAGGTCAAGGTAACTAAAAGGCTGAGGACTGTGGCAAAATTAAAAACACTAAATGGTGGAGATTAAGGTACAACAAAAAACATTAGAACTGACAGAGCTGGAATATAAATTATAGATTATAACAATATATCAGTATTTTGCTAAATTTAGTTACTAAACTGCAGTCATATTGAAAGAAAATAGGACTGAAGCATTAAGAGGATAAAAAGCAAGGTGTATGTAACCTGTTCATATGATCTAGGAAAAACAAATGTGTATGCACACAGGATGAAAATGTGGAACACAAAATGCAATGAATCTAGACAAAAGATACACGAGAGCTTTCTCAATTATTCTTTTAATTTTTCTTATGTTTGAAACATTTCAAAATAAGGCTTCTGCAAAATGTGTTTTGGCTTTAAAGTTCCATAATTTTAAAAACTAAGAATAGTTAAAAGCTATGAAAGATATAAAATATGCAGGACCTTCCACTTCCTACAACTTGTAACACTGCCACCTACACTTTACTTTTAGGGTTATCATGTAACAAAATAATTAAGTATCTCTGAGTATTACTACTTAGAATAACTGATTTCAGTTGTTTTTTAATTGGCCTTCTCACAAGGTCTGGCACAGTTACATACACAGTGCCAGGAAATGGACAGCAGATTGGAATGCAGTCAACAGATTGAAACCAGCTATTTCCCTAATAAGCTGAGTCAATACTGAGTAACAAACTGAGAGTCGACAAGACAACCCCGAATGAAGTGTGCAATCTTCATTTCTCCAAGTGTGCAACATGGGCCAGCAGGCGCCAAGCTGCATAGTGAGACCCTGCACCAAAAAAAAAACAAAACAGAGACTGGGAGTCAATGGAACATTAGCACCTGGGCGCGGCCCTAAGGAAAGCTAGCTCTGGGGCAGCAGTGCAGCAGAAGCTCAGCCACCTAGGAGGCTGAGGCAGGAAGACAACCTACTGACACAGTGCAGGGGAGGGACTGAGCAGGAATACTTCAACTATGGATTGGGATTACTAGGAGACTGTTTCCTGTTAAAGGGTCAAACTGCTTTCATAATGAGAAAAGCTTAAAAATATGGAGCAACAGGGTAATTCGTTCAGGACTCCTCCTGTCTGTCAGAAGTTATTCCTATTCCGCAATAAATTCTCCTTCTTAAAAAAAAAAGGGGGAGATAAAAGTCAAGGGAGTGTCTCACATTCCCATCATTATGCCTGGGAAACTGGTTTTATCCCACAAAATTACTTCCTTTTTTTTTTTTTCAATACATGAAGCCCACTGCTTCTATAGTATTAGGAAAAAATTACTGGAGGAAATATAAAATAAGTACCTAAAATCAAAGTCTCATAAATACCCAATCTATAAGCATGGCTGAAAACTAAAAAAAATTACAAACTAGATTTAAACCTATAGCCTAATGTTGACTTCAATGATTTATACATATGCCTATCAATCATTATGGAAGGTAGTTTTTAAGCACAAAAATTCAGCAGCACAATTTTAGAAAGCAAGGGATACCTCTGTAGCTGGAAATAATGAATTTTTTAGTGACCATAGTATTATATAATGTTACAAACCAACCTCAAAATAAAAATGATAGTAAGGAGTATTTTAAAATAAATAGGTTCTGCAAACTGGCTCCAAAATGTTACTGGCTATTTTCACTGAAGACTGCTATGACAGGAAGCAGATTTCTGGCACAAGAGAAGGAGAGGAAGTAATGCAGGGAGGAGAGGGAGTGAGGGGAAGAGGATGAAGAAAGAAGATGTGCCGCATGCAGGCGCTGCCTCCTCCCCCAGTGCATGCAACCAGCAGGTACTGCAAACATGCATTAACAGAAATAAAAACTAGAAAAGAAAAAAAGACTGTATGATTATCAAAGAAGAAAAAAGCCAAGAGACTGAAAATTTGTTTTCCATTTGTAGTAATACTTAAAATACAACAAAGTATCTTTCCCCCACCCTTGTGTCAGTAAAATTTAACCTAATAAATGGGAAATTAATTACCTGAAGTGGTTAATATTCAAAGGTAGAATTAATGCACACGTGTTCCATAGCTTCACGTCATAAAAGTCTGTCTGCACCCACACCATGACAGCCAAGGACAAACGCAGCACCAAGAAACAGCACAGAGCAAAAGCAGAGCAACAGAGAGCAGAGAAAAAGGAAACTTCAGTCATCGAGACAAGTCCTTTGGATGAAGCACAGGAATTAGAATTCTTTTTAAAGGAAGACTTGAGACGTTAATGACAACAGAGAAACAACACAAAACAGGAGGAGGTGCAACACACATGTATCCGCCCAGCATTCTACACTCTACACTCACATGTAACCTTAGAGGACAGAGGTAATGTCCATGCTTATGTAGATGCAAGGAACTTCTCAGATTTTAACATACATGCACAATATGGCTTTTCAATTAATGGAATACATTTTTTTCTCATGTTGCCTGATTTACGTTCTTCTTCAATATTCATAACCTCTTAATGAAAACAAAATTTGTAAGCAGCAGTGCTAATGGTCAAGTTCATTAGCAGTTATACCCTTTCACCAACTGATGAACAAATACGGAGAAGCCCCATGATACAGCACTATGACAATATTCTAAGTTAATTTTATACTATCAGAAATTTTAAAAAGTTATAGAAGTGTAATTTCCTCCCTTATTAATATATATTATTTTAAAAGTATTTCATAATACACAAATTCAAGAAGTATAAAACTTTTTAGAAAATAAAAAAGGAAGATTTAACATGACAGTAAAGCGAAGGACTGGTAAAGCCAAGATGTCAGTACCTGTGCTAGAGTGATTCCCGATGGAATCAAGCCTGACAAGGTCCCCCACAAAGGCTGTGCGCTCCCCACTGTCCATGCTGCCAGGGCTCCCTGTGTCCCCATCACTTCCACCTGAAGCCTGTGGGGGTGCTGAGAAGAAGGACAACGTAGCTCAGTGACACATGCACTGATAATCTGAACACAAACCAGGGCAACCGATAGTTCACATATAACACATTTTCTAAATTTCTAAAAATTACAAGAACAAAAATAATTTTGAACTATGGTGCTCTGTCTTTAGTTGCATATGAAAATACCAACCAGAATTTCATTTATGTTTTTTATTTAACACAATTAAAGCTTCCTGTACCAATAAAGCTATGGCTCAAAGACAAACTACCTCTTCAGTCACATGCCTTACCTGACACTGAAGATACCTGTGACTTCTGTATGGTCTTTTTAAGTGGCTGCCTAAACTGGGCCAAGCCACGTAGCACATTCCGTACCTTCGTCCATAAGAAAACACCACTGCGTGTGCTTGTAGGCCATGGGCTTTCCAAAACTACCTAGGGTCAAATAAAGGTAAAAATAAATGTTTACTAGGAATATTTGACTTAAAAAATAGCATATACATAAATGGGTTTGTGTAAACAAACATTTCTTTTGTGGTGGCTATTAGTATTGCAAGCCTTCATTCAAAAATATCAGTAACAGACTCAATACGCAGGGACATATAAAGAATTATACCAATCAACTAGTAGATAAAAAAAAAAATGTTCAACGTCACTAATCACAGCAATGCAAAAACCTAAATCTTGTTTCACATATTTATAATCTGTATTATAAAAAAGATGATAAATGTTAGTAAGGATTTGGAGGAAAGAGAACCTCTCACACTTGGTCAAACGTGTTAGGATAGCCCAGTGAGGGAGAACTTTTTAGGGCTTTCAGTGAAAACAAATACCCAGCTACAACATACCTGCCATAGGTTCACCATTGATATGGTCATTACAGAAATCAGTATGGAGGGAAAACTAGACAACCATGTAACACAGCAATCCTCCCACTGGATATGCCAAAGGAAGTAAAATCAGCATCCTAAACAGATCTCCCATGTTCCCTGCAGCACTGTCCTCAACAGCCAAGATATGGAATCAGCCTAAGTGCCCATTTAGGATGATGGATAAAGAAAACATAACACCACTGGGCATATGCATGTCTGTAATCCTGGCTAATTTGGAGGCTGAGGCAGGAGGATTGTAAATTTGAGATCAAGGAGAAGGAAAGGAGGAAGGGGAGGACTATTTGGCTTTAAATATAGATGAACCAGGAGGGCATTACGTTAAGTGAAATAAAACACACACAAAAAGACAAGTACTACAATCATTTCACCCAGATGTGGAATCTAAAGAAACTGAATGAATTCACAGAAAAAATGATGGATATAGAGCATTGGGGTTAGGGCTTTGAGAAGAAGTTGGTCAAAGGATAGAAAATTTCAATTAATTAGGAGAAATAAAGCAAGAGATCTATTTTATAACATGAAGACTACAGTTAGTAACAATAAATTATACTTTGAAAATTGGTAAGAGTAGAATTGTTCTCACCATAAAAAAGTGAGAAAACAGTTAATTTGACTGAGCCACACAACAATGAACAATAATACCCCCGTTTATGAACATTCTTATTTGCAAACAATCTGGTTCACAAACAGTGTTTGCCAAAATTTTGTTTCCATTTGCAAACTGCGCTGGATGACAAATACAGCCCTGGCCATCTTCCCTACATAAACACAAAGGCATCTTCCCCCAACTGTTCGTGAACTGTGGCACCACGGTGTGCATGTTTCAGAATATGTTACACACATGCATTTGTTCTAGCTTTTCCATTGTTTGAGATAATAAGTCTCAGTATGTAACCAAGGCTCATCTCGAATTTGTGGTCTCCTGCTTCTGCCTCCCAAGTGATGGGATTACTGAATTGTACCACCACACCTGGCTTATACTTGTTTGCTTTTTAACTTTTTGCTTTGTTTTTCAATACTAAGAAATGAACCTAGAAAAAAAAAAAAAAAGAAATGAACCTAGGCCTTCATACTGAGATACACTGTCAGCCCTTTTTTTTTTTAGGAGACTCCCAGTAAATTGTTCAAACTGGGCTTGAACTTTTGATTCTCACTTACTTAGGCTTGTAGAAGGCTAGGATTATAGGTGTGTGTTTATTAACACATCTGGAAATCTAGACAATTTCTGTCAATCAAGGAAGGCAAAAAAGTTATGTTTCCCCAAATTTCTTCTAAGAAAATTTCTGTGAATGTTATAAAAATTATCATCCTTAATAAGCAGCATATATTTCTAATGTTAATCCTACTTACCTTATTATAATAACCATAGGTAATAGCATTTGGCTTTATCTTAGCAGTTTTCATTTCAAATAAGACTCTCACTGCTAAAACAGGATAACCCCAGAGTCCACAAAGCTGCATTATTACTCGATAGCACACCTGACAAGAAACGTAAAAGCGTTCACAGTTAGCAGAGTGTCTGACTTGAGATTTTTTAAAACTTTCAATCCTTTTTATAAAAATTTTAAGTGCTTTTTTACCTTTTATACTCATTTGAGCATCTTAGAAAATTATTTTAAAAACCTATTATTACTTGATAAGAGATCTACATGATCTTGATCCCTTTGCTTGAGTAAATAAGTCTATATACAAAGAGAATGTCTATTGTCTATCCATAACTTGAGAAAGTGTTCATTTCTATAATCAAGTATGATTAAATGAACTTCATCTCCAATCACCTTGCTTTATATTCTATGTCAAAATAAGTAAAGCTAGCAGCTCCAGGATGCTTGTTGTATAAAATGTTACATACACTATAATATTATTAGCAAAGGCTTTTCATTCTAAATTCTAATCTGATATCAGATATTATTTACAGTTATTTTAGTAACAAAAGTAATTTCTAAAGCAGAAAACAACAAAGAGAAAAGCTAAATAAGTGCTTTATTTCCTCACTATTAACTGGATGATAATAGTACTCTACCTCTCAGGAGAGTTCTCTAGACTTAGGAAAGAACGCATGAAAATGTCTAGCATATCATTCAATGGGTGCTTACATGTGCCAGGTAATATATGAATATCAACTTATTTAATCTCTAATCTTTTAAAAAATTATCAGTATGTTTTCAATACATACTTACATCACTTCAACAATGCATATGACAGCATCTCATTTTTATACTCCTCCGCTTGTTTTGCAGATTCCTTTTCTTTCTCCACAATGCCTACCTCCCCTGTTTCCTAACAAACCTCTTTAATTTTGCTTTTTAAATTATATTTTGGGCTTCTCATACAAGAGTAACCATGAAACAGCTAACCTTCCAGGTCTGAATTTATTTCACTTAGCTTAACCTTCCATCTTATGAGGAATTTACTAATGACTATTACCTATGCCAGTGGTTCTCCAGGAGGGAATTTTGTTATCCAGAGGGCATTTGGCAGTAAGATATTTTTGACTATCACGATCCATAAAGGGAGAAGGGATGTTACTGACATCTGCTGGGGAGGGGCCAAGGATGCTGCTAATGTTCTGCGATCTATGAGGCCAGGCCCCCAATGTACTGAATTACATGAGCCAAATGACAACAGTGCCAAGGTTAGCAAACTAGGAGCTCTGTTTTCAGATGACTAATCTAAAACCCAGACAGATGATACAACTCATCTTAGACACTGCCCTAAAAGGAGAGGAACTTGCAAAAAAGCTTACTCCCTACCCACTCCTTACAAAAGCAGTAGTAATAAAATAAAATGTAATATCCCATTCTGCCTTCTTTTTCTTTTCTTTTCTTTTTTGTCGTACCAGGGATTGAACTCAGGACCTTGTGCTTGCCAGGCAAAAGCTTATTCCACTGAGCCATCTCTGCGGCCCATATGTCCTTGATGAATATTAAGGGCAAACAATCTGGCCCAAGTTAAGGAAATCTCTGCTTTTACTCCAAAGCAGTACTTCTTAGTAAATCCATTTTAAGATAAGCAATATGAAATAGCTTTAGAAAAGAGCATCTTTCCTGATTAGTAGAAATACTTAAGCACACGTTAAAGAAACTAAAACTTAAGTTTTCTTTTTTTGTTGTTTTTTTTTATTTTTAAAATAATTTTATTGAGAAACAAATAGCAATGAAAATTTCAAAACCGATTAGTAAGACAGTTTCAATAATAAATACATTGCATATTGTTGTCTGAGTGGTTATTCAAAGTTTTCTTAAGAGTCAATTAATACTTGTGACAACTACTCCATTATACTTGCCTCATCAAGTGGGTCCACATCTGTTTTCCTCATCTTAATAAGTGTATCATATGCCTGCTGAAGTGCTCTGGCCTTAGGATGAGAAACTCTAACATAGGCTGGGAGACAAATGAACCACAAACTGTAACAGTGGCTGAACAGACACTTTGCCCATTGTGGTGGATTTGTATAACATCTCTCTGCCAATTTATGAGCCGTTTTTATCTCCTAGAAAAAGAATAAACAAAGGTATTACAGTATCTAATACAATCCATTATGGGTAGAGAAAGAAAAAAATTAACATAAATTTGACCCTAAAATCAAGCATTTCAGTTTTACAAGTGTCTCCCTGCTTAGTGTTACATGGTTCCCTAAATATTTCTTTACTGAAACACTACTGTGTACTATTCTCCAACTATTTGTTCATAACTATGTGGCTTTAAATAGACTAATAGCTTATTAAGAGTAAATATCACTCACAATTTTATAATAATTAGATTTTGTTCCTACAGAAGGCCCTCATGGTTTTTGTGTGTGTGTGTGTGTGTGTGTGTGTGTGTGTGTGTGTGTGTATGTGTGTGTGTTTTGTATTTTGTGCAGGGTCTCACTACACAGCTCAGACTTGTGGGATCCTCATCTTCAGCCTCTCCAGCACTGGGATTAAAGGCATGCGCCACCACATCTGGACTGGCTCTCATGTTTGATAAACAAAGGGATAACTAAAATCACATACCCTGAACTTACTCACTTATGGTTAATCAGTTCTACTATCCTGGGCTGGTGAGGTAGCTCAGTGGCATAAGCATCTGCCTGGCAAGCACAAGGTCCTGAGTTTGATCCCTGGTTCCAAAAAAAAAAAGTCTTATGTTCTTTAAAAAAAAAAAAAGTTCTACTGCCCTTTTTTTTGGTCATTTTGAGGCAGGGTCTCACTATGCAGTTCAGTCTAGCCATGAACTCACACTGTAGTCCTGGCTAGCCTCAAACTGAAGGCAAACTGGGTGACTGCCTCAGTCACCCAGCTGCTGGGACTCTAGCATGTACCACCACATCCACTACTATCCCAATCTTGAAAAGCAATGTTCCGTCTACGGCCATACCACCCTGAACATGCCCGATCTCATCTGATCTTGGACGCTAAGCAGGGTTGGGCCCAGTTAGTATTTGGATGGGAAAAGCAATGTTCTTACTCTTCTCCCTGCTCAAATTCGAGACATCCTAGGATACTGCTTGCCAAGAGTTTCACTCCTCATATCACCACCCCCTTCTGCCCTCCAAAGGCCACAGTGTGCTAATTCATAATTCTGGAAGACTTGGTTCTTTGTGGTCACAGAGTATCAGGATAATTACACACCTTCTACTAGTTTGACAGTCACACTATTTTTTATTTTCATTGTGGCTGAGTGGAGGAAAGATTAGGTAGCCAAATAATTTGCTGATAACTTTTTAAGCTATATACTCAGAGAAATAAATGAGAGTACACCAGAATTGCATTGTGTGCCTTACACTACAGATTGAGCTACCAAGATGTACTTCTAATTGGAATGCATTGGTATATTAACTTTCTTTTCTAATTCCACGAGATTTGAAGATACAGTTCAATCACAGGCCCTTGCTTTTCTAAGACCTAAAGTTCTTTTTCTCCTCTGCTAGCTCAGGGAGAAGAAATCGCTCCTTGTACAGTCAGTTCTTTCCCTTTTTCCGAAAAGCAGAGACAGAAGTACAGCATTTGATCTATGTCCACCTAACAGGATTGTAATATTCATGTTGTACAATATAAAACCTGACAAGCTGTCCAGGTTTACAAAAAGAAATGGGATTGGGGGCCGAGGAGATGGCTCAGTAGAATAAGGACCTGCCTAGCAAGTGCCAGGACCTGAGTTCAATCCCGTTCTGCAAACAAACAAACAATAACAACAAAAAATGTGTGCCTGAGTTCAAGCACCTAAGTTAGTTGAATGTCAATGGAGTGCCCACTTTTGACAGGTGTAGACAAAGGAAGAGTTGTAGAAAGAAAAAATCATGATGTGTGTGTATAGACAGTACAGTTGGGATAGATAACACTGTGCTTCTACATAATTCTATGAGAGGCAAGATCTGCACTAATGGTGTTTGGACAGGATATTATGTCGGCTTTTAGTACTATGGTCATCCACTAGGTAAACAATTATTGAATTTTTGATATAATTCAGGTATAAAAAAATAAGATAAGTAAGCAACGACACTCTTAATTCACTGATAGAGATATCTGCTAAATTAATATCTGTAAATATAATATCATGTATGCACCTTGCACAATACCAAAACGTTATGAAAATAGTTTGCAATGTATTAATTCATCGAATGTGTATGGTCAAGGTGTCTTGAAACTGTCTGATTGACATTTGTATTTTAATAAAATAAAAATAAATGAAAAAAAAAACCCAGGAGAATCACAAAAATAAATAAATAAATAAATAAATAATAATAATAATAATAATAATAAAAAATAAATAAATGGAAAAAAAAATGTGTGCCTGTAATCCCAGCACTTGGGAAGATGAAAATAGGAGAATCATTATGAGTCTGATCTTTGTGGTGAGACCCTATAGACGCTGTCCTAAAATACAAAAATAAATAAATAGAAAAATGAAAAAAAAGAAAAAGAAATGGATCATGTCCACTGAGTGGGTATAGCAGAAAGAACTAATGGCATCATTGTCCTGTGTACACTTTCTCCAGCGAAGTGGTTACATAGGCTAAACCTCTACAGGGAGAACAAAAAGATCCTGGAACTGAAAGCCAAATCTTGCAAACAGAAAAGGAAAAGAGCAAATAAAAGAAACAACTCAGAAAATGCAAGAGAAAGTAATTTTATATGCAACTTGTATTAAGAACTAGTCAAATGAAAAAAAAAAAAAAATGCCCAAAATGAGCCTTTAGAGGCTGAGTAGTAAAATTATCCATTTTAGAAAACTGTCTTCATTAAACAGGCCGTAGTGCTGGGAGATAGGTCAGCAGTCTAACTGCCTACACAGCAAACTCAAGGATTCGGGTCTGAGCCCTGGGACCACATGCCATGCTGGCCCTAGAACACTGGACACCCCAGTGCCAGCCACCAAAACTAGATGTTGTGCACATATGTAATCCCAGCACTGGGGAGGCTAAAACAGGAGGATCACCATGAGTCTGAGCTGCCAGCGAGACTCTGCACCAAATAAATAAATAGTTTTAAACAGTAAAATAAAATAGGCCATAGTGTTTTAGAATGCATCGGACATGGTGGCACACACCTGTTATCCCAGCACTTGGGAAGCTGAGGCAGGAGGATCACTCTGAGTTCAAGGCCAGCCAAGGCTACAAAGAGAGTTCAAGGTGAGCCTGAACTGCACGCTAAAATCTTGTCTCAAAAGAAAAAAGGCAGGGGCTGGAGACAAAGCTCAGCAGCACAAGTGCCTGCCCGGCAAGCACAAGGCAAGAACATATATATATATGGTTCTTCTAGGATTAGGAGACCACTCAAGAATTCTAAAACTTAAAGATTTCAGTCATTTCAGTCATGTTTTTGAAGAACCTCAAAATGCCAGCATATATGTAAAAGATGTTTAATAGAAACTTAAAGCTTAATTCTATGTCTAAATCAGATTAACAGTAATAAACAATGATATGTAAATTGTCCTAAGTTACCTCCCTTTAAATCTCTTTAAGATGTAATAATTGAAGTGTAAAGTATATTTTTATATTAGCCACCAGGAAAATGCAAGTCAAAACCATAATAAGATATCACATTTCACGGTCACTAGTTGGTTATAATCAAAAGGACAGAAAACAAAAACTTGACAAGGATATGGTGGACTGGAATTCTCATAGGCTGGAATGTAAGTGGTGCAGCCACTTCAGAAAACGAACTTTCCACATGACACAGTAATTCTACTCTAAGGTATACCACCAAGAGAAGTGATAACATACATCCACACAAATACTTGTACAAAAATGTTCACAGCAGCACTATTCATAATAGCTGAAAGCAGGAACCACCCACGTCCCTGCGAATAAAGAAAATGTGGTGTATCCATACAACGGAGTATTATTTAGCAAGAAATGAGCTGACACATGCTATAAAGTAGATGAACCTTGAAAACATTATGCTAAGTGAAAGAAGCCAATTACAAAGGAACACATCTAGTACAGTTCTACCTACAAAATGCCTAGAACAGACAAAACTACACAGAAACAAAACACATTACCAGCTGTCTAAGATTGTGGGGCACAGAAGTTACAGGAATTCATGGCTAAAGAATTTGGGCTTCATTTCTAGGTAATGAAAATGTTCTAAAATAAACCATGGCACCTAGGTGTGATGGCCTATAGGGCCAGCACCTGGGGCTGAGGCAGGACTGCAGTGAGATCCAGACTGGTTGGGGATACATAGTGAGTTCAAGGCCAGCCTGAACCACATAGCAAAAGCTGTCTCAAACAAACAAACCAATGCAATTAATTGTGGTGGTGATGTGTGGATATACCATATGCCACTCCATTATACACTTTAAATGGATAAATTTATGGTATGTGACTTATAAACCAATAAAGCTTTTTAAAAGTATATTTAGTTCCCAAAAATTCCTTAAAGCATAAACATTTGCACTTAAAAGCTTCGTCCTCAATATTTTAAGAAGAGTTGCAAGAAATCTAGTTAAAATCTAGAACAATCAAAATGGGTCTTCAAGTGGTTGCAGTAGTTGATTAATTCTATACTATAAATTCATAGCACATATACATAGTTTACATTCTAAGTTGACACATATTAGATAAAGCATATCTGACCTGTTTAGTTCTTTTTGCCATGAGAGCTGGACTGTTTGTAATGCTATTCCCAGTAGGGTGTCTACTAAAACAAAGTTTCAACTCCTGTGGTCTGTCAAAAAGTTTAAGATCCAGTCTTGGAAAGTATTTGTAACTAAAATAAAAAGTAAAACACAGAACTGCTGATTTAAAATACATTAACTGTACATATTATTTCAGTACTTAAGTAAATATTTCTAAACCTCAAAGAGTAGCCAGTATTATTCTTCAAAGTCCTTAGATTTTTCAAAAATTTATTAATATGTCTATTCATAAACTAGCTACAGACACCTGACTTATCCCCATTCTCTTTGCTATTTTTGACCAATATCTAGAAAACAAATTCCTCACATCTTACTTAACAAAGTAATTAATAACTCTCAACAAAATCTATGTTTAGCAATAATTTGCATTAAATAAAATATTTAATACAGTTTATGTTGAAGTTTTTGACATAAAATTCTGCTTTCTAAGAAAACTTTGTTTTGTCTTAGGAGACAGCATCTCATTATATAGTTCAGGCTGGCCTTGAACTCCCTATGTAGATCAAGCTGGCCTTGAACTCACAGCAATCCTCCTGCCCCATCCTGCCAAGGGCTGGGATGCTAAGCGCGAGAAAAATTATGGTTTTTATATAAAATTATGTTAAATTGATATTTAAAAGCAAAAACAATGTATTATGATTTTGGGGGATATACTATATAATTTAACCAATTTCTTACTGCCGGACATTATTATATGTTATTTTTTAACTTCTCCAATTAAGTATCTTTATATGCATATTTAAATCAATGTTTATCAAGAGAATTAAAATTATAATCACTACAAAATTATGTCCAACTGATTCTGTTTAAACATACTTCACTTAGTAGCATAACCTAACTTAGGTAAATTAAAAATGCTTCTCTCCGGAGCCGGGGAGCTGGCTCAGTGGAATAAGCACTTCCTTGGCAAGCAGTAAGGGCCTGAGTTCAATCTCTGGTTCTACCAAAAAAAAGAAAAAAAGCTTCTCTCCTTATCAGTTTCATCTTCACTTTTTTAAATACTAGAAAAAATTGAGCATGTAACTCATAGTATAGATTTTCATTTCTTTTTGGAAATTGTCCATTTATTTTCTTTGGCCAATTAACCTTGTTCAATTTTACCCTGTTCAATACCAAATTGTAACTTTTGTGTTCTGGGGTTTTTGTTATCGTTCTTTTGAGACAAAGTCTCCTATGTAGTAGTTCAGGCTGGCCATCCAATTGGGAGTACTGTCTCAGCCTCCCAAGTGCTGGGATTACAGGCATGAGACACCTTGCCTGGCTCCAAATTGTAACTTTAAAAAGTTAAAGCAAATTTAAAAACAAATCTATTAAATTAAAAGGGTTTAGTTCTGCTCAGATTTTATACTAATTGTATATTTTAGGAAGGTATTTGTTTTACTTTATAGGAATTTTTTTCCCATAATTTTATTGAAAAAAAAATAGCAATGAGACAGTTTCAAATCAAATTAGTAGGACAGATTCAATAATTAATACATTGCATATTGTTCTCTTACTGGTTATTTGTTGCACAAGATGCAGACAAGATACTCTATTTACAAACACTATTAGAGCAGATCCCTCTAATCACTGAATTAAGAGAATGTAGCTGTGTATCTATCTTAACTATTTTGAATATATAGATACAAAATGCTCATTCATTTGTAAGGAATTCTTCTACAGCCAAAGAAAATAATTGTACATGTTCACAAAAATATAGATAGCAAAGAACTACAAACATGCAAGAAACTATTTAAATAACTTAAAATTGAATGCAATATAGTCACTAAAAATTACGTGAAAAAAACTTAAATGACACTGAAAAATGTGCAGGCCATTCAAGGTTACAAAGAATATGTATGAGTTGAATTCATACATATAATGCACACACATGCACAGTTATTAAAAGAGATAATAGTACTAAAAAGATGTATTAGTTTTTTGTCTGGTTTTTCTAAGACTAATGAATATGGATCATGATTCTAATGACAATTATTCATCCTAATTTCTTTAAAGATTCCCATGTAGATCCTACTCTTTGAGTTTATTTTAACAAAGAATGATTCCTAATCTTCTTTAAGTTTTCCCCTTCTTACTAATAATTTTTGATTATTCATATTTATAAAAACTCCCAAATATGAGTAACCACTAAGAAGATAACAGTGTAAAAAGTATTAATTATTGAAAGTGAAGAGCCTCACAACAAGTTAATGTTTTTCTTTTTCAGAACTGAAATGTTTAAACAGTAAAATATGGCTAAATGCTTAGGAGAATAGTAACATCTGGCTTCCTTTCTAACAAGACCAGCTAATTCTTGCAGTACCTTGTGGCATCTCTGTACAACACTCATCTGTCTTAGTTCACTGAATTAATACAAATATCTGCTAATAATAACAAAAAATTGGAATGAACTACCCAATCTGTGCCCAAGCAACTTGAGAGACTTCCTGCGTGCTACCTGTACTTCTGGCCTGGGCCCTCTCCATCCTCCGGTGGCGGCTCAGGAGGCATTATGTACACGGTGTGCTCACTCTTCTGGGATTCATCCAGTTCTATCAGCTTGGTATCTTCTGACGATTCAGTATCAACCTGAAAGTAATTATATTCTCTAGTTAACTCGTGTATATGGAAGAGCTAATTCTGAAATTGCAACACTGAAATTTTTTTTAAATGTATTTTATTTATTTTTTAAAGTTGATTTATAGCACAGTTTCAATAATTAATATTTTTTACACTGTTATCTTCCTAGTGGTTAACACTTAAATTTAAAAAAAATACCTTATCTGTTTTCTCTGTGCCTTTATCAGGAAACAACTACAAGAAGAGAAAAAAAAGTCTTAGTGAAAATATTCATTGTAAATTTAACACATTTTTCTCTTAAATCTCAATTTTTTTAAAGAAACTTTGTTTTCAGAACCACATACTTTTAGGTCTTACACACTTCAAATTAAAACATATGTGGCGGCCAGTGAGATAGCTTAGCAGCCAAAGTACCTGCTTAGGCAAGCTCATGATTCCCCAGCACATTATGCTATGCCAGCCCTCAGTGGGTTGAGCCAGAAAAAAACAAAATTTAAAAAATATGTATGTATGTGTATATATATATATATATATATATTTATATATATGTATATGTATTGCTGGGGAAATAGCTCAGCAGCATAAGCATCTGCTTGCCCAGCACACGATCCCAAGTTTAATCCCAGGTACCAAAAAACTAAAAAAATTTGTCTCATGGCTAATAGGACAGAAAATAATTTTAGTTCATTAAGTCATTTTAAAAGACTTATTCAGAAACAAATGATAACCAATCAAAAGAGTAATCTGGCTTTTCAAATAAAAAATTCATCATAGGGCTGGTGAGACAGCTCAGTGGTCTAAAGCACCTGCTTAGGGCAAAGCTTAGGCAAGTACAGGGGACCAAGGTTTGATCCTCAGCACCACATGTTCTGCCAGCCCTGCCCTCAGGACAGACTGAACTGGCAAAAAAAAAAAAAAAAAGTCATTATACTTCATTAGTGACTAGCATGACCTAAGCTTTAACTGGAAGACACAGGAGTACCAATTTTATAATAAACAAAAATACTAAATAATCGTATCTGGAGTTTTAGACAGAATGGGATAAAATCATTTAATTCTTCTAAGCATAAAAAATGACTGCACCTTATATTGCAAAGAAAATAAAACCCATGATCTCACCATAAAATCTATGAATCTTTTTCAGCTATCATTTGTGCTTTCTAGCTTTTACAGCAGGTATTTTCTTCCTTCTATGTAGGGCCCATAAAAAAATAAAACATAATATTCTATCTCTATGGAAACGGTCCCAAAGTTTACATAATAAATGGCTTACGTTAACAATCAACCAAAAGATCTACTTAGCAAAAATGAAAACCAAATTAAAGATTAGAAAAAACTGGGCCAGGGAAACAGCTCAGCAGTCTAAAAGTGCGTGCTTGGCAAGCAAAGGGACAGCTGCTCGATCCCAGGCACCATATGTTGCACCAGCCCCACCCTGAGGGTAGGCTGAGCAGGCCACAAAATAAGAAAAAAATATAAACAAAATGATTCTAATATTATGCTCAGAATCAATCCATCAATGAGTCCGTCAATCTCACACACAGGTTTACATGGTCTTTCTCATTTTGTGCTAATAATGATGAAGAGGAGGAAGAGGAGGAGGAGAAAGAAGGGGAGGGCTACCATGCAGGGGAGCAATCTATTTTTTAACATCAGGACAAATTCTTACCTTCTCTATGCAGTCATCAAAAAATGCCAATCCAGTATCTTTATCACTCACAAAACTGCATTCTTCAATAAAACGAATAAAAATCTGTGTTTTGGATAAATGTGTATAGAATTTTGTATAGGCACGATCTCTACTTTTTAAAAATCCTAAAGAAAACAAAATTATAATTAAAGTCAACATTTTAAGAACTAAATGTCACATTATTTTAAATGTATCTACATTATATTCTCCCTATATACAAACATACACTTTTAGAAGCTTTTAATAATCAGTTCTGCTTAATTTAATCACAAAAATAACTTGTACCATGGACTCTCACTGAAATCTGAAAACCCTCTGAGGTACCTCTAACACCTCGGCTCTCAAACAGAAATTCTGCTGCCACTCCTGTGTCTCTAAGGCGGTAAGCCAGCGTGCCACCAACCCATGGAATATTCTTACAACGGCCTGTCGACACCCCTGCTCAGCTGAGCCAAGGTATCTTGCACCCACCTCTCCTCTCCCAGCTGGGGTCCTCTCCTAACACTGGGATGCCCTCCCATTGGCTCTTGGTTTCAGTCTCTGACTCAACACATCACATTCTCTGCCCCTGCAGGCAGAAACCAGGTAACACGGGGCTCCTAACTCCTTGATTTTCAAAGACCCAAAGGTGTCTCTCACCAGCAACTCACAGGCCCTTCTACCTTTCACCTATGCCCTCCTGTCTCTACTTTTCTGCCTTTATTGATGTTCCACATCTGCATCCACTATTTCAATGATTTCTTACCAACATCCTCAAGCTGTCTGTTCTTTTGTCTTTTTGGCTAAACCTCCATAGCATAACTGGCACTTCAGAAGAACGTACTGCCTGCATTCCCTGACTCCACACTTCAAATGATTGAAGACAAGGGGTAAAAATACTTCCAAAACTCAGCAGATCAATCCTGGAGTATGCCTTAAATCTTGACCAGCAACCCTACATTATTTTTGGACCTGATATAATCTCCTTCTATCTGTTTTTATTCCAATTTCCCATTTTCAAATGTTCTCCCATGTCCTCATCCTCTTATCCAAAAAAACAGGCCCTACACACCAGCAAAATAAACCTTCCAGTGGAATGGTCCACAGGATCTCATGACACATCTATGCATCCTTCTCAGGACTGTTCACACAGACAAGCCTGCCTGCTGCATGAGCCTGGGACTTTAATTCTTCAATATTCTGAGGACCACTCTTACTGTCAGTTACATTCTAATCTGTATATGCAAGTCTTTTGTTTTTAACTTCAAAAGAAAAAAATTTTTCTTAAAAAACTGATCAGGTCCTCCTTTTCCTTTCTACTTCCCAATAAAGGGTGCCATCATCCACTTAACTGAAAAAAAAAAAAAAAAAAAAAAAAAAAAACTGCCAAGTATGGTGGTACATGCTTGTAATCCCAGCATCGGGAAACTGAGGCAGGAGTCACTACAAGTTTGAGGTTAGCCTGGGCACACAGTGAGTTCAAGGTCAACCAGAATTACATAGATCCTGTCTAAAAAATAAAATAAAAATCGATGAGAATATTGAAAAATTTTTTAAACTCCAAAGGTGCTCTTGACATGTATCTTACAATCCAGTCAACCACCTTGTCAACATAACCCTGAGACACTGCTCTTCTATTCAAACTACACTGAGCTAATTCCAGTAGCCTCCACTGATCACATTGGCTGGTGCCCTAAGCTCCTAGTTAGCAGATCCACACTTCACTCTTCCCTACTTCCAATGCTATGTCCTCATATAAGCCAAAAAGATTCGTTCCTTAACACTTTTTTTTTTTGTTATGCTCTTGTTTTTAAATATTCTAAGAGTGATTTTTCTTAAATGCAAGTTGGATCCTCTTACTAACTTAACCACTTAACAACATACCATGAGTGTCACTCATTTGTCTACACACTGACTATTCCAAGATCACTCTAGCAGGGTCATTTCAACCAACAGATTCTTGGTACACAACATACACATTTTATATTGACTATTTTTGCATGCTTTTTAATTTTTTGAACCTTATATTCATCAACTTTGATATTTGTTTCAAGTGAAATCTTAAGTTCCCATTATTTTATTTGATTAATTCATATTTATTTGTGAAAAATAATCTATAATTTTGTGCTATAAATTGCAAAAACTTATTGTTAAGTAAAAGAATCTGCAAAAGGAAAAATAACTGAAAAAGGAAAAAATGTTAAATATATCAGAGAAGCCAGGTGTGATGGTGCATGCCTGTAATCCCAGCACTTGGGAGCTGAGAGAGGAGGATTGTTGTGAGTTTGAGACCAGCCTGAGCTACAAAGTGAGTTTGAGGCCAGCTTGAACTGCACAGTGAGACCCTGTCTCCAAAAGAAGACCAAAAAAAAAAAAAAAAATTTTATATATATATATATATATATATATATATATATATATATATATATCAGAGAAAAGTCTGTGTTATGAAACAGAAAGAAAAAGATACCTCCTTATTGTCAGCTATTCATAATACAGACATGACAGGACCTAACATAAAAAACCAAACTAAAAAATTTCCAACAGTGGTCAATGATTGTAATACTGGTATTGACAACAGTTGACCAACATCTAACAAGCTATCATATAATCAAAAAGCAAGGAAAAAATACAAAATATTTATGCACCTTCTGGATCAAATAATATGGAAATTGTTTATTATTTATTCAAAACAAGACGGTTCAGAAAATCATTTGCAGTTTGTTATTAGGTCTAACAGGCCAAGTAGCTGAAAACTACAAGACAGTGAAGTGCCAGGCAGGACACTCATCACTGATGTCTTCGGTGTGTTTGGTGGGTTATCACTTACTGAAATTACACCACCCACAGAAAAAAAAAAGAACAGACCAGCACAATAGGGTCAAGTGTGCTGTTCAAAGACAGGGATACAAAAAGAATTTGGAAAGAAACAAATAGCACTATCCAGATTTGTAACGCTGCACTGTGCATTGAATGTTTTAATATACACAAATTATTGAATCTGCAAAAGGAATTACAGGCGTGTGCAGCCACTTGTGGTTCTACTGTTTCTATTTCATTTAGAGATTTCTCTTCTAATTAGCATCTCAAGGAGAATGGAGTGTAGACCACAGCATGTGGAATGCCTGGAGGCATCAAAGGAAGAAAGGCTACAGGAAAATTAGACTCAGAAACCATCTTTTAAATGGATAAAACTGGATTGGATAAAACTCATTTTATATTTCCTATTAATAAAAACTGCAATTTTTGACCATTCTCCATTTAAATAACTGAACTGGTAAGTGGATAAATATCCTCCAAAAATTTAATTCAATTACTCTTAGGATAAAAACTGAAATTTAATTCTAAAAGCTTCTCTATAATCTAGCTACATGCTCCCATCTAGTGATGCTTTTTTGCTTGCTTGTTTTGAGACTCTCAAGTATGAGTGCCACTATGCCCCACTCCCATTAAAAGATGGTTTCTGAGTCTGTTTTTCCCCCAGCCTTTCTTTCTTTGATGCCTCCAGGCATTCCACAAACTGGGACACACACTCCATTCTCCTTGAGATGCTAATTAGAAGAGAAATCATTAAATGAAATAGAAACAGTAGAACCACGAGTGGTAGCACACACCTGTGATTCCAACACTCAGGAAACTGAGGCAGGAGGATTGCCATGAATTCAAGGCCAGCCTGGGCTACATAGAGTTCAATGACAGCCTGAACTACAAAGTGAGACCATCTCAAAATTTAAAAAAGCAAAAAAAGAAGAAATAGTACTATCCACCAGTAAATACTAGTATTTTTTAATGTATTTAAATAATGATAAGCAAAGCTACTAAAAAGCAACTGAGTGAAAAGCTGACTGAACAACTGGAATGAATGACCCCACTTTTTAGAAGCACTAGAAGGGACAGCCTAGCACACATACAGCTCTCAGTACAGTGTGCAGTGATGGAGAGTGGTGAGTGCCATGTGGGTTTCTAATGCTTGCCAAGAAAACCAAACCTGGACCTAATCAAACTACCAGATCTATACTCATCATTCCGACAGCCACTACCCACATGTGGCAATTCAGCATTTTAAAAGTAACTAATCCAGGGGCCTGCCATTAGCTCAGTTGTTTAAGTACCTGCTTATGCAAATGTAGTCAGGTTCAGGATGCCATGGTTCTATCCCCAGTTCCCTGTGTCCTACCAAACCCACTCTTAAGGCAGCCTGAGCCAGCCAAAAATAAAATAAAAGTAGCTGATCCAAAATGCGAGGTGCTGTTAAACACAAAACACATGCAGCATGTCAAAGACTTAGTATTAAAAAAATGTAAATATCTTGTTAATAATTTTGAAAGCTACATGTTGAAATGATCTTGTTTTGCAGTTTTAGAAACAACATTATTAAAATTAATGTCTCTTATTTCTTACTTTTTTACTGTGGCTACTAAAAAATTTACAGTTATCTATGTAGCTCACAGTATGCAAATGGACAATGTAGCTCTTGATTCAACCACAAGTTTACAGGAAATACGGGTGGATGGAAGAAATAAATAACAAAGAATACAATCAATTAAATCATTTATAAATCCAGGAAATTCTAAAGGAACCAAAGCACAATTTATTACAGAGGAAATGAAACTGTGCTTAGAGTGCACCTCAAAATGAGAAGGAAAGGGAGGAGGACAGAGAGGCAGAAAAGGAAAAGAAGGGGAGCAGTAGGTAAAGATGAGGGAGCTGACCTGCTGGCTGCTGATGACTGCATATGGACTTTACTTGTTAAAGTACGTCTAATAAAAAGTTAACCCCAGGGCCGGCAAGATAGCTCAGTGGACTAAGCACCTGCTTAGGCAAGCTTAGAATGGGGTTTGATCCCTGGCACCACAGGCTACACAGGCTGCGCTGCCCATGCCACACCTGCCCCTGCCCCCAGGAGCACTGAGGTAGCCACCAAGTCCGGGCACGGTGGCACACACCTGTAATCCCAGCATGGGGAGGCTTAAGTCAGGAGGATCACTACAAGTCCAAGCTGCGTAGTGAGACCCTATACCAAATAGGTAAAAAATAAATAAAAAGTTAACCCCAAATCATTAGCTAATTTCTATTCACTTGGGGGGGATAGAACTATCTTGTTATTGCCTCAGGAAATTCTTTACTTACCAAACTAGTATTCTCATTGCAATGATTAATATTTGTCTCTAAAATATATCATTAGTTTTGTTTTTTTTTTTTTTTGTCTAGTATCCACATCCCCCAGTCATTTTCCTATCATGGATAAAAGAGCAGCTCCCCACTAGGGGGTGGCACATGCCTGTAATCCCAGCACTTGGGGAAGCTGAGGCAGGAGGATTCCCAAATTCAAGCTCAGCTTGGACCATTTGATGAATCAGCAAGATCATGTCTCAAAATAAAAAATAAATAAATAAAAAAGAAGTAGAGATGTAGGGCATTGTGAACACTGCAGACCCAAGCTCCAGAAGTAGGGTCTGAAGACCCGTAACTTAAAGAAAATCTTATTATGGTTCCAGGCTTCAGCTAGTTCTGGCCAGGGTCACCTGGCTCCATGGCAGAAATGGTACGATGCAAGGGCCTGGTGTAACTAACATGCTCCACTTGTGGCAGTCATAAAGCAGAGGGGGCAGCCAGGGACAGGAACACACCTTCCACAGTACTCCCTCAGGAAGTACCTCTTCGAACAGGCCCACCTCCTTGCAGCATGTTCAGCTGGGTCTCTCCCTACTTCTAAACACCTGCGAGTCCATAGGGACATTTTAGATTGAAATAACATCAACCAAATGCTGGAATGTTCAGTACATAACCTTAAGACTCAGGAAATAAGTAACATCACTTATCCAGAGAGCAAGAGCCAGCGAACCCTCCCCTGCCTATTAGGGAACAGTCAATACCCCTCAACTGGCCCTGCCTTCACACCACCTGTGACCTTATTTTATTTTCAACTTTATCCTCCACAACACACTTAGAGCTCCTGAAGCCTGGTCCAATTATACTATTATTTGGACACACACTGTTATGGATGGGTTGAACTGTATTCCCCAGAAATTTGTATATTAAAGTTCTAACCCATGTTACCTCAGAATATGACTGTACATGGAGCTCAGATTTTTGAAGAGATAAATGAGTTAAAAGGAAGCAGTAAGGGTGGGCCCTAGTCTACTGTGACTAGTTTCCTTCTAGAGGACCTTAACACACACACACACACACACGCGCATGCGAGCACAGAGAAAAAAACGTCACCTAGAGACCAAGGAAAGAGTCCTCAGAAGGAACCAGCCCTACCACACCCTGACCTTAGTAAGGCCCCAAGCTGTGAGACAATGAGCTCTACTCTGCAAACTAGTCCATAAGCCTCTGCTTTTGTTCTTGATGTACACTACCTTTTGTTACTACCACTAACAATTCTACTAGATCTTATTACTAAGTATTTAATAGTACTTTTACTAGTTGTTCCCCATATATTATTCCCCTTCTACTAATGAGAAACCAGAGCCACATAAAAGATTTGTGAATGGCCATACCCTTATTCAGAGATGGCCAGTTGACACCATGGACTTGTAGAAAGCCTTTATACTCTTTTTCATTTACCTTAAGTCTATCTATTCTTCAAATTCATGTTTTTCTTTACTGAAGTCTTCCAAAATACCCACTTGGGAAATGTCCTTTTTTTTTTAATTAACATGTGAAATCTGCTTCCTTGAGTACTTTAAATATTTTAGATTTTTTCCACTTAAAATTCCACAGAGTTACCAGGCATAATGGTGCATCCCTGTAATCCTAGACTCAGGATGCTGAAACAGGACCATTATTGTGAATTCATGGCCAGCCTGGGCCAGCTAGAACTACAGAGTAAGACCTTTTCTCCTCCAACCTCCCCCACAAAAAAAGAATTCCACAGTTACTCTTTTTCTTTATAGTCCTACACAATAATTAGTGAAACTCAGTTAGTAACTGAGTATCTGTATAGTAAATTATCCTGAAGCAAAAAAGATAGGACAGAAAGATTACTGGCAATAATACCTTTCGAAAAAAGTAACTGCTAGGTAAAACTAAAATAATTTTCACATGAATACTGATGTAGATGTAAAGTTGCTACCACATAAAATTTAAATGCATAACATAAAAAAACTTTATAACTCTACAAAGCTACACATCTAAAAAGAAAGGGTACATATTTCCCCAGAAACACAGTTACAAGTTATTTGTCAGAATGTTTAAAAGCTGGTGACTCCCAAAACCAGGCATGATGGCACAGGCCTGTAATCCCAGGGGGAAGGCTGAAACTGGAGGATCACTATGAGTCTGAACTGCATAGCATGACCCTGTACCAAGTACATAAATTTAAAAACTGTTGCCCTCTGGGCTGGGAAGATAGCTCAGCAGTCTAAGCACCTGCCTGGCAAGCACAAGGACCTGGGTTTGATCCCTTGTACCACATGCTGATGTTTGCCCTGGAACTCTGAGCACAATGTTCTGGCCACAGAACCCAGGCATGGTGGCGCACACCTGTAATCTCAGCACTGGGGAGGCTGAGAAAGGAGGATTGCTATGAGTCTGAGGCGCATAGTGAGACACTACCAAATAAACAAACAAACAAACTGGTGGCCTCATTCTACAAACTAATCATTATAGAATCTCTCAAAGGCAAAGTATATAATTCCAAGAATATACAAAATTGAGGAAACAACTAAAGGCAAATCATTAGCTATGTTTTACTAAAACAATAGATTATATAGTATTTTAAATATGAACATCTTTGACTATTCTAAAGACCTGCAGTTTCACATTTCTTAAGCAAATAACAGTATAGAAATTAAGAGACAGGAATGATAGTACGTGTAATCCCAGCTCTTAGGAGGCTAAGGCATAATAATCTCAAATTCAAGGTGGGACCAAGCTACATAACTAGTTCAAGGCCAGCCTGGACTATCAGTGAGATTCTGTCTCAAAAAAAATTTTTAAATAAAAACAAATTATTCATATAGATAGATTACAAATTCATGGAACTTCATTATATTTTAATATAAATCTCTAAGAACTTTAATCAACATTTGGTAGTAGTAAGACAAATAAAATAGTTTTTACTTCAATTAAAAACAACTATTTTAAATGTTACTCACCCTGTCGATCAAACAAAGAATCGACTGCTGTGGCTTTCTTTGATGGTGCCTCTGTGATTGGTTTGAGATAGGCTCTATAGCCTTTTAAAACAGATGCCATAAATCGCAAAAATGCCTCCTGAATCTCCATTTCAAGTTGCATCATCTTTTTCTGCCAGGAAAAATCTGCTTCAATTGGAGTCATCTCTACTGCAGAACCTTCTTGAGTTTTTCGGTGAACTGATAAAGTAAAAGCAAAAGCAAAAAACAATAGCATTAATATATAAAACTCCACCTAGTTAAGGAAGCAGTCAAGAGGACTGGCCAAATAGCTCAGTGGATTAGTGGGCTGAGACAGCAATTGAGACTGGGGTGGTGCCGCATGCCTGTAATCCCAGCTCTTGGGAGGCTGTAAACAAGTGGATCACTATGAGTCTGATCAAATAGTGAGACCCTGAATACCCTGTGGACCCTTCCCTAAAATACAAAAAAAAAATTAAAATAAAATAAAAAAGAAATAGTCAAACTAAAATAAAGTCCATTATTTCTTTTCTTTTTTTTTTTTTTTTTATGGTACCGGGGATAATTCAGGATAGGTGCTTATTCTACTGAGCTATCTCCCCAGGTTCAAGTGCATTACTCCTTGAAATTCCTCTCTGTGTTACCATTAGGAGATCACTGACAGAGGCTAGCTAGCAAGAAGGCTCAAGCACGTAGGGCACAGAGAATATGCTCAAAAATTACAGTAAGACTTCATAAGTACAACAAGATTGGGCAATGGGATGGCTCACTGGTAGAGCATCTGCCCACTATGTATGAGGCCTGACATTTTATCCCCAGGACTGCAGAAATAAGCAAAAGTCATTAAGCAGGGCAAAACTTTGTTTAAGTTTAAGAATTCTGTAACTCAGTAGATTAACCAGACTGGGGTCTGGCCTCACCCCTAGGGCATGCTGAGACAGGGCATGAGACTGGGCATGGTGGCACAGGCCTGCTATCCCAGTGCTTGGGAGGCTGAAAACATGAGAATCACTATGAGTCTGATCTGTATAGTGAGACCCTGTATACCCTGTACTAAATAAATAAAAATTAATAAATTTAAGAATTCTCTCATTTAAAATATTCCCTTTTTTAGGTGGGTATTTTAGCACACATTTGTAATTCCAGGACTTGGGAGGCTGAGGCAGGAAGACTGCTACAAACTGAAGACCAGCCTGGGATACATGTAAGTTTAAGGCCAGCCTGAACCAGTAAGTAAGATACTGTCTCAGAAATTCCTTTGCCTCTTCTCTTCTGCTTTAGTCCACCATCAAGTGTGTGCTCTAACCTCCTACCCACACAGTGTCTTCTCAGAAGACTTTCAGAATCCAATGATTCCTGGTCAAGAAGCAAAAGCAGAATCGCCCCATTCCTCAGTGGATTCATATGAAGACAGGTAAAACTCCAAGAGGAGACACTGGAGGAGGACCAGGCTAGGACTGTAAGGAGTTGCACATGAGCTGCAACACATTATTCTGGGAGGTCACAAGACAATGTCCTCTTTTAATCATGATCAAGTCAATACTGAATAAAGTTTTTAAAAAAATCCTTTACAAAGTTATAAACAAGACAAATCTATGTTTAAATTTAAGAATTCACTCATACACATTCTCTCTTTTAAAACATTCCTTTTTTAGGTGGGTGTTCTGGCACACATTTGTAATCCCAGGATTTAGGAGGGCGAAGCAGAAGATTGCCACAAACTGAAAACCAGCCTGGGCTACAGCATAAGTTTAAGGCCAGTCTGAACCACTAAGTGAGACACCATCTCAGTTCCTTTTTTGGAGCTGATGAGATAGTTCAATGGACTAAGTGTCTGCGTAGGCAAGCGCAGGGACCAGGGTTCAATCCCTGGCACCACATGCCCTGTGGGCTGTCTCTGCCGCCCCCCCACGCGCTGACCCCACTACTGAGTCCAGGCATGGTAGCAAATGCCTGAAATCCCAGCCCTGGGAGGCTGAAAACAGGAGGATCACTATGAGTCAGAGCTACACAGTGAGAACCTGTACCAAATATATTAAAAAGAAAAAGAAAGAAATTCCTTTCTTCAGCTCCTCAGTCCTACCCCACCCCCAAATTGCTTTTTTCTTATATGTACCTGAAGATAGCTGAGGATATAATTTCCTTAAGGTGCTAAGGAGATTCTTGCATGGCTTTTTGGGAAGCTGCTTCCAGTTCATGTTCTTCTTTTCATCCGATCTATTAAATAAGAGCATAATTAGTAAAATTTGTTAATTTATAATTTGTCTTTAATAAGCAAAAATTCTGATGGCAAATTCAGAAAAGAGAAAATATTTTGGTAGCAGTTACAATTGATAGAGGCAATCTGAAATAAGTGATTTTCAAGGAAGTTCTCTTTTCATTTTAATTGACCAGCCAAATCTAATTTTCTCCACTCTCAAACATGGATTTTCAATGCAGTTAGGAATACAGCACTGCATTGAAGCCTTACTTCAAAAGTTAAATTGTAGAATTACATTTAAGTGTTGAGTCTAAATTGATCTGAGACTTTACTTACTGGTAGGCTTCTAACATACTATTACCTAAATTGAAAGACTAGAATTTCAGTAAGGATTAAACTACATTTAGTTCATGAAGCTCTATAGTAGTTAAAATGTAAGTTACAACACCATCATTCAAAATAATAAAACACTCAAAAAAAATCAAAGACAGAAAAATGACCATTTTAGAAGATAAATCCCAAAAACTTACATTTCCAGAATTTTATATTCCAAAAATATAAAATATTATTCAAGCAGACACAATGGCTTGAAAACTGCTCTTCTGACAAAAGTCAGCACAAGTATAAAACACTCCTTGAAGTTCATAGTTCAGGTCAGAGGGAGTAAAAACAACCAATATGAGATATATACATATTATCAATAACCCAAACTGAATGTAATCACAATGAATCATAAACAGAAACTAACAACAACAAAAAATGTATGGTTCAGCTAGCAAAAACATCAGGGAAGTCTCCAGACTGGAAATCAGAGCAATACCATATGCCCCTCAGTCTCAGGGACTAACAGCTAGCTTGGGCTCTGGAAGGCTATAGAGGACAGATGGCGGTCTCCATCCCAGTAAGCAGGGTGTCAGCACGCAGACCTTCAAATAAAGCAAATGCCTGCTTAGATTTCAACTGAGAGAGGACCTACCCTCAATTAGATCTCAAGTCTCCCCAACAACTTGCAGGGGTACCAACCTTTAGGCCCAGTTTAGGGTGCGACTACACACTGCTAGCATGCTTTAAAAAAAAGAAAAAAGAAAAAAGAAAACTCCAAGACTAATTTCAAGAACTGCCTAACTAGTAATACACTGGCAGAGAAGCAAACATAACACCCTGTCTGGAAGTATAATCGATTAATTATATAGTTTATACTTCCTATGTGGCATGACTATTAAAAGGTAGATATTTTATTATTGTTGATTTGGTTTTTTGAGACATGCCTCACTAGGTAGCTCAAGCTAGCCTCAAACTTGAGGTCATCCTCTGACTTTTATCTCCTGAGTACTGGGATCACAGGTGTGTGACACCATGCCCAACAACACATTTCAACATATCTGAAACTGCTATGTATTTGAAAATTGGTAGCATGAGACAATTAATTAATTCAACATTTCCTCTTTGGTGTACTCTAATATTTTAGTGTTACCTTTTACCACCCCCTCCCCAAATAAATAGTCATTACTATCTGGACTGTTCTAAGTTTGTAACCTGGCCCTAAATCTGCTATCAACATGACTTCACACAAATCACATAAATAGTGTTATCATATATTAAAAACCTGAAATTAAAAGTATGGGAAAAGATACATTAACATTAATTACTGCTGTGCATGATGGTACACTATCAAGAGGCTAAGACAGGAGGATCACTGATCACTGAGTATGAGGCCAGCCTGGGCTACACAGTGAGTTCAAGTCCATCTTGAATGACTCTGTCTCAAAAAATAGATAAATAAAATAAAATAACCAGTAACAAGGGCTTCTCTATGTTACATCATACACTCATATCAAATGTAACTGAATTAAAGCCCTAAACAGGAGAGATAACAACTTTGCAACTAAAAATATTCAGGCTAGTATTTCATGACCTCAAAACAAAGGATTTCACAAAAAATAATAATAATAATAAAAATCAAGTACTAGAGTAGGGGCAGTAGCCAATGCCTGCAATCCCATCACTTTGGAGATTGAGGCAGGAGGACTGTTGTTTTAGGTCAACCTGGCCTACAAAGTGAACCAAAGGCTAGGAAGAGCTGTAGAGAGAGACCCTGTCTCAAAAAGACCAAAAAAAAAAAAAAAAAGGACTGGAAATATGGAAGTGTGCCATGTGTGTGGCCCTGGGTTTGACCTCAGAATTATTTAAAAAACTAGAATCAGTAATCAATAATGTCTCAGATTCTCTCTTGTTGCTGGGACAAACATCCAACACCCAAATTAAAGGAAGGAAAAATTTATTTAGCTCACTGTTACTGGAGGTTTCAGTCCATACTTAGCTAGCTTGCTCCAAATCAGAGTGGCATACGGTAGAGAAGAGACTTTCATGGTGGCAGCAAAGAGCAGACAGCAAAATGGAGGAATAGCAGCAACAATGGCAACAGACAGCAAGTCTGTCTCTCACGTTACATTCAGGCTCTCTGCCCAAGGCTGGCTGCAGCACTCACACCCATAATCCCAGTAGATCATGAGTTAATTACAAACTCTAGAAGTGTGCGCCATGAGGCTTTGGGGGAACAACTAGACACAAACCATAACAAATAAAGAAAATTTGAGGTCCAAGAGATACCTGAGTGGTATTAGCACCTGCCTGGCAAGTACAAGGTCCTGAGTTCAATCACCAGTACAAAAAAAAAAAAAAAAAAAAAAAAGAGCGTGAAGCAAGAGAAAGACTTTGTCTCAAAAAATAGATAAATAAAATAAACTCCTGCACACAGGAATCTGAGGCCAGGCTGGGCAACAAAGAGTCCTTATCTCATTTTTTTTAAAAAAAGAACATTTGATTCAAAGAAGGTAAAGACCAAGGAGCAAAAATAAATCAAAATGTTCAGCTGTCTAGAGAAATATAAATTCAAGCCATAGTAAGCTACGTCAAGTTAGACAATTTAAGTCTAACCACACCAAGTGTTTGGAGGCCCATAAAATATTTCTTATCTGATGCTGGCAAGGTGGTAACCTGGGGAGAATAATTTGGTTTTAGTTATAAAGTTTGAAGGTGCTCATTCTCCACCAACCAATTAGCTACTCCAGGGATAAGCATCAGAGGAACGCGGGCCCATACTCTCAGGGAAGTACATCCAGTAATTACAATTGCTCGTAATTGTGAAGATCTAGACACGACTTAAACATCCATCAGGATTGTTGATCCCCGAAAATTAATTAGGGACTCAGATATCTGTGGACGAATCTCAGAACAAATGCTGAGCAATTCACAAAAAACTACAGACATGCAAAAAATGAACTCCAATTTAGACCAAAACACAAATAGTAAATGGACATGAAACACATGGAAACTATAATGACCAAATTCAAGATAATGTCCACCTCTGAGAGACAGAAGAAAGATGTGCATAGAGAGGACTATCCAAAAGTGTCAAACATATTGCTGATACTTTATTTCTTTAATATGGGCTGCTTGCAGGTAGATGGGAGTTACCTGTATTATTCTCTACCGCTTGCCTGCTTGCCTGCCTGCTTGCTTGCTTTTTCTTTTTTCTTTTTTTGGCAAAACCGGGGATTGAACTCAGGCCTTTGCTTGCCAGGGAAGCGCTTATTTTACTGATCCATCTCTCCCGCCCCTCTTTTTCTTTCCCTCTTTTTGAGACAGGGTCTTGAAGCTCAGGATGGGTTTCAGCTCACTTTGTAGCCCAGCCTGGCCTCAAACTCACAGTGATCCTCCTGCCTCAGCCTCTCAAGTGCTGGGATTACAGGCATGCACCACCATGCCCAACTATTACTTTTTTAGAATAGTAAATAAGGTAAAAACCTGAATGACAGCCAGACATGGTGGCTATAATCCCAGCACTCAGGAGGCTGAAAATGAATATGAAGCCACTGTAAGCTACATAACCAAGTTCAAAGCTAGCCTGAACTGCACAGTGAGACTCTGTCTCAAAAAAAAAAGTAAAAGTAACAGCTTGATAAATCTTTTTCTTCTCCTTCTCTTTTTTTTCCCTTTTTCTTGGGGGGGGGGGGGGGGGGAGAGAGGATCTCACTTTGTAATTCAGGATGTCTCTGAACTCATGGCAGTACTCCTGCCTCAGCCCCTCAAGTGCTGGGATTACACGCAGGAGCACACCTGGCCTTGACAGTCATTTCTTCAAGTACCACAATGAAACATCACAATAGTATTTATTTTTCAGAGAGGCTTAAAATAACAAAGTGTGTATTATAAGAAATATGCAATTCACATATATGGTTATTTCCAGGATGCAAGTAAATCTTAATATTCAGAGTAAGGAGCTGCTACAGCTATACTGTATAGCTACGAAATTTTTTTTTTTTTTTTGTCTTTTTGAGACAGGGTCTCGCTATGCAGTTCAGGCTGGCTTTAAGCTCACTTTGTAGCTCAGGCTGGTCTCGAACTCACAACAATCCTCCTGCCTCAGCCTCCCGAGTGCCGGGATTACAGGCATGCGCCACCACGCCCGGCTTAGCTACGAAATATTGGTAGGTTAATTTCAAAATAATTTAAAACTTTTTAAAAAAGGATCTTCAATCCCCAGTTCCAAAAAAAAAAAAAAAGAAAATACAGGATTTTGCTCTGTGAACTTATGGTGAGCCCTTTCCAGCAGTGTTAAAATGAAAGGCATGCGTCCCCATGCCTGGGTTTTATTTTAAAACCTATAGCAGGGCCTGGAGAGATAGCTTAGTGGAATACGTGCTTATATGGTAAGTGCAGGGTCCCAAGTTCAATCCCCGGTACTGAAAAAAAAAAAAAAAAACACCTATACCAAATGCTTTCTTTTTCTCTGAAATTGTTCCTTTTACTTTATGTACCAATGTCCTCCCATACAATCTTATTCAGGCCTTACCCAAATTTTTAATCTGTTCATTTTTGCAACTCAAAAGAATAAAGAATAAAAGTCTCTTGGACTTAAAAACAAATCTAAAGAATCTAACACTTAACTTTCTCCCCTTCCCAGTTCGCTGTGGGAACTGTGAAGCACCCATCCAGAGGTACTTCTTTACCAATGTGACGCTCTGAACTCTTAGCTCTACACTGCTGTACTTATTTTCTTCAGCAAACACAGACTATGACAGGGATACAAGTTTACAGGCTCTGACTAAGAAGCCTGGTCTCAAACTCATAAATCATGCCCAGCTCCACCTTCCAAGTACATCAACATGGTCAGTTTTATGACTTTTATCAACATTCATTTTTTTTAAAAATGTATTTAGTACGGGGTCTACAGGGTCTCACTACACAGCCCAGACCTGTAGTCATTCTCCTTGTTCAGCCTCCCAAGTGCTGGGATTATAGGCATGCGCCACCATCCCCAGTCTCAACTTCCCTCTCAGCATGCTCCAGGGGTGGGGCTGGCATGGCAGGCCAGGGATTGAACCTCTGGCCCCTGCATCTTCCTAAGCAGATGCTTTAATGAGCTATATAGACGGCCCTCAAAGCTGATTTCTATGCAGTAAAGAACAGATCTTAGGCTAGGGAAGGAGCCCAGTGGAACAGCACTAGCTTAGCATATGCAAGGCCCTGGGACAGACTCTTGGTATTGTGAAAGAAGAAAGAAAAGAGAGAAAGAAGAAAGGAGGCAGGGAAGGAGAACTCTCTATAAAATTCTGATAATTAAGGAAAAAATGGTGTGATGTCATCCTTTACAATAGTAAGGCCAAACCCTTTAGAGCTTTCAATGGCATAAAAAGTCCACTGCAGCACGTGGGCCATATGTTTGCCAATAATGCTCTTATAGTGATTATACTTTACTTCAAACAGGTAAGCCTATCTTACTTATATAGGGATTCTAAAGCAAACCTAGAAAGGTCTGCATTCTGAAGCAGTGCGTAACCCTTTTTTTGAAGACAGGATACTGATAGTAATTAGGCTGCATCCAAACTTGCCACAGCCTCCTACCTCAGGCTCCCAAGGAGGTGGGTTGCACATATTCACCACTACACCTGGAAACTTCTTTCAAAACCATATTCTCTTTTAATAAACCAAATATATTCTGCCTACAGTTAATATTACCTGAATACTTTGAACATTTTCATTTTGAATGAGTTTTTTCAAAACCACACAGCTTTCCCAGATTCTTTTTTTTTTGTCTTTTTGAGACAGGGTCTTACTATGCAGTTCAGGCTGGCCTTAAGCTCACTTTGTAGCTCAGGCTGGTCTCGAACTCACAACAATCCTCCTGCCTCAGCCTCCCGAGTGCTGGGATTACAGGCATGCGCCACCACGCCCGGCTGCCTTTCCCAGATTCTGATACCTTTCTTGTTTGAGAATTGTTGGACTAAAGATGAAGACTTAGAACCTGGTTGTGGTGGCACACCTGTAATCCCAGCACTTGGGAGGAAGAGGCAGGAGTGAGTTCAAGGCCAGCCTGGGCTACAAAGTGAGTTCAAAGCCAACCTCAAATACCATAGCAAAACTCAAAAAAAAAAAAAAAAAAAAAAAATGAAGACTTCTTAACAACTTCCCCAAACAGCTATTTCTAGATGTTTTCAAAGATCTCTAATCCCAGAACTCCAGAGGCTGAGGCAGGAGGACTGCTATGAGTTTGAAACCAGCCTGAACTACTACACAGTGACACCCTATCTCAAGAAACAAAAAAAAAAGTAGAAAGAGAAAAAAACCAAAATGTTATGACTATATATAGTGAAAAATGCAAAGGTAACAATGTAAAATCAATCAACTTACATGTATAACATGTTTGTATCCAAGTCAATGCAAACAACATCTTGGGGTGGGTCATGAAGATCAAAATACCTTGAGTCAACTCCCACAATAAATGGGACAGGTGCACTAAGCACTGCAGCCAGTGACAGAGGACACAGGGGAATGTACGGGCATTCCCACTGAAATGGAAAGATCATCTGCAAAAAAAGGTTTTAAAAGGTTAACCAAATTTTAATTTGCGATGAAAATAATTGCACTGGGGGCCGGGAGATAGCTCAGTGGAATAAGCACTTGCCTGGCAAGCATAAGGGCCTGAATTCAATCCCTGGTTCCGCCAAAAATAAAAATAAAACAGAAAGAAAATAATTGCATTAACTAGTATTGAAAAGGGACCACTGAAAAGCACTGAAGTTTGGCTTTTTTAAACTTCATTCTTAAACCAAATGACTATAAAATGTTACTAAAAAGAACTATAAACAAATGTTAAAGTTTTCGAACATGACAATGATAAAAAAACATAAAAAAGTGCCAATAGTTCTTGACATGTTAATTCTTCTAATACTTATGTAACATCCACATTCTCATTTAATAGAGAAAGTACAGATAATACTGCCCTCAATCACAAAAACGCAAATTTGTACTTTTTAATATTTATGCATCTCATCACCTATTCTCACAAAAACCTCTGGCCAAAATTCAATAAAAACACTAAGGACTCTAAAAAACAATTTGATGAGCATGTTGTTGCATGCCTGTAACCCTGGCACTCCAGAGGCTGAGGCAGAAAGACTGCTGTGTGTTGGAGGCCAGGGTGGGCCACAGTTCAGGCTAGCCTGAACAGCCCATGAAGATCCTGTCTCAAGAAACAAAAACAAAGACACTTGATGGACCTGGAAGTATAGAGCTCAGCCATGGAGTTTGTGCTTAGCATGAATGAGGCCCAGGATTCAACTCTAAGAACTGTATTAAACAACAGTGATAAAACCAGGTGCCATCACACACCTGTAATCCCAGCACTCAGGAAGGCTAAGATATGAGGAGCACAAATCCAAAACTAATCCGAGCAACTGAATAAAATCATCTCGAAACAAGAAGTTTTTTAAAGGCTTGGGGGTCAGTGCAAAGGCCTTGGTTTCAATCCTGAGTACCAACAACCATAATAGTAAAAAATTTAAACTAATGATACTTTTGGGAATGCTAAATAAATTGAAAATCTTAAAAATTTAGCTATTTAAATAAATATTTAAAATAATCCAATTTTGGAGCTGGGGAGATGGCTCAATGGAATAAGTGCTTCCCTGGCAAGCGCAAGGGCCTGAGTTCAATCCCTTGTTCTGCCAAAAAAAAAAAAAAAAACAAATCCAATTTCAGCACAGGGGCCAAGGTTTGATCCCAGCCCTTGGGAGACTATGAACAGGCAGATTACTATGAGTCCGATCTAGTTGTGAGACCCTGAACACCCTGTAAACCGTTCCTAAAATACAAAAAATCCAATTTCAGTGAAACTTGACATTTCAAAAAATAGGCAATATACGGCCAGACATCTCAGTGAACTAAAGTGCCTGCTCAGGTAGAGCACAGCAGCCAAGGTTTAATCCCCAGGGTGTCATGCCAGCCCTTCCCCCAGGGTACCCTGAGACAACAACTAAGACTGAGTGTGATGGCGCACACCTATAATCCCAGCACTTGAGAGGCTGAAAACAGAAGTATCACTGAATCCGACCTATGTAGTGAGGTCCTATAGACCCTATACTAAAAAAAAAACAAAAAAAAAAAAAATAGGCAATATAAATTGTTTCACAAGAATGTTTGCCCATTTGCCTTTACAAAGATCTACCTTAATTATAGCATGCATTCCTTACAAAAACACAGGCACAACTCTGCTATAGATCTTCATTCCCTCTCTGGTATTCACATCATCCACCTTCAGAAGCATCTGACCTGCTCCATTTTTTTCAGTGGTTCTTCTTCTAATGGTAACTTGCCTAGCTACCAGATTTCATTTACCAATGATGCTACGCAACTCAAGATAGTTCTCCGACATCAGTTATCAAAAGGAATAAGGATTACATCGAAAGAATGTGTTAACTGCAAATATCAACTCCCTACAATAAATACAATCATTACGTACTATAAACACATACTAATAAAAATTAAAAATCTTTCTAAAAAGCAGTACCAGGGCCAGCAAGATAGCTTAGCAGACCAAGCACCTACTTAGGCAAGCACAGGGACCAGGGTTTGATCACCCACACCACATGCTGTGCCAGGCACACACTAAACTGGCACCGAGTCTAGGCATAGTGGCACATGCCTGTGATCCGAGCACTGGCAAGGCTAAAGACAGGAGGATCATTATGAAACCAAGCTGGGTAGTGAGACCCTGTACCAAATACATAAAAAAAAAAAGTAACAACTGCCAGGAGTAGGAGCACATCTGTAAACTCAGCACTTGAGAGGCTGAGGTTGGAGGATTACTGTGAGTTCCACTCCAGTCTATACAGTGAGTACAAAGAAAGTTTTCTGACCAAGTGTGGTTTTAGGAAGGGATTCATAAGTGACAACTTTCTAAAACTTCAGTTTTAGAAACAAACATTTCATTGTTATAAATTTTGTTTTGGGAAAAAAATACTTCATAAAAATCAGTAAAATAAGTAAAATTAGCCAGGTTACATGGTTATTACTGTTTCCAGACCTAGCAGCAGTTCTCTGATCAAATTAAGTTCCTAGAGATACACATTTTTTGTTTTAAGAGTGCTGAGAACCTACTCCATGCTAGGCAAGTATAATATAGTAAGTACTGAAAATACAGAAGTGAACAGACTTAAGTTCTCATTTGCAAGAGACATTATTAAAATGGGGAAGAGAGAATAATTGATTCCCTTAACTTAAACAATTAACGGGATATACAACTGGGAGAAATGGAACATCCAGAGTTCTATGCTAAGGCCTATAGAGCCTTACATAATCATACTTTTAGATATAATAAGAAGACATCATTAAGTTTTAAACAAGAATTGTTTGACTCAATTTTTATTTGTGGGCGGGGGAAATAAATACCTGAGCGGCATAAATGCTGCCTGCCAAGCACAAGGTCCTGAGTTCAAGCCCCACAACCACAATAAATACATAAACAAAACGCTTCTTGATTTTAAAAATGTTTTTATTTGTACTCTGTATAAGAACTAAGCACTTTTATACTACCCTCCTCATACTCAAGTCCTACATGCTGGCCCTGAACTCACTGCACAGCCTAGGCAGGCCCTGTACCCCTAGCATTGCTCAGCCTCCTACTCTGAGTGCTGGAAGGACAAGCATGCACCACTGCTCCTAGCTCTGCATTTTATTATGAAGTCACATGCTTTGTACTCTCTGGAAAACCAAAATGAAGATTAGCAACTGACAATTCTTTTCAAACAGAAATCATTCTTGTTTTCTATATACTACTTTTCTTTGCAACCCAATTACATTTATGCTAAATTCTTACCAGGCTGGTAATTCTTAAAGTTGCTTTCTTTGAAGATTTCTCTTTAGAGTACAAATTCTCCATCAAGAGAATTGTAACAAATTCCCCATTTGTTATTCTGTTACAAAAGGAAACTCTATACTTACAGCCACAACAGCTTCAGCAACCCCAGTCAACACAGCTGGCCTAAGGGAATGCAGGAGAATTTTATTCTCAAGTAAAACTAAAAGCAGCAGCGTTGCACAGTTCTCAGGACCCAGATTCATCAGTAAGGTGCTAAAGTTGGCTCCACTAGGCAAAAAGAGAAAGGGTTATGAGCTCCTTTGGTAAAAAGTTAGATCTTATTAGATCTCATTTTCTCAATTTTTTTTTCTTTTTTCTCTTTTTGAGACAGGGTCTCACTGTGCAGTTCAGGCTGGCCTTGAGCTCACTTTGTAGCTCAGGCTGGTCTTGAACTCACAACAATCCTCTGCCTCAGCCTCCTGAGTGCTGGGATTACAGGCATGCACCACCACACCCGGATACTCAATGTTAATACTCTATAAAAAATAAAAATAAAACATAAGGAATGCAATATTAATTTCAAATCTGACAGTAATAAATCAAAAACAAAAAGTAGCAAATCTAGTGTAATAATGTGGTGACAAAAATGGTAACTAAATATCATTAACAAAGGAGAATTTATCAGGAAAGATTTTCCTGAAGCACAATCATTTAAGCTGAGTTCAAAACAATGAAGGGGAGCTAGCTCAGTTTAAGCACCTGCCAGGCAAGGACTACGACCCAGGTTCGATCCCTGGTACCGCATTCCATGCCTGCCCCAGAATGGCATACACCTATAATTCCAGCACTGGGAAAGCTGAGACAGGAGGATCACTATGAGTCTGAACTACATAGTGAGACCCTGTACAAACAGTAAAAAAAAAAGAATGGAGTTAGGGATGGGATGAAGGTATCAGATAATAAAATACACACAAGCGTCATAATCAAGGAACTGCACAGTAAGAGAAGAAAGTAGCATGAGGTCAGGCTGACACTAAAGTAAATAATTATATTTTCATTCTCAAATGGACTTACATTGGCTGCACTGTGGATAAAGAACCACACAAAGACAAAAGGATCAATCAAAAGGTGAAAAATGAGCTGAGGTTGGTGGTACATCTCTATAACTCTAGCTGCCCGAAGGACTGAAAGCAGCTTGACTGGGTAACTTAAGGAGACCCTGTCTCAAAATAAAAGGTGGAAAAGGACTGGAGCTATATTCAGTGGTTCAACATGAGGCCCTGAGTTCAAACACTAGTGCCACAAAAGAAAAAAGAGAAACAGAGGTTGATAATGAAGTAGTGCAGCTAAGTACTTATGCTAGCTTGATAGAGAGACATAAGGAGAAAAGCAAATATGTTCAAGATATTTAGGTTAAAATGAGTAAACTTTGAACATTTACTTAGAAATGAGATATGGAAAAGGGAGATCACAAGATTGCCCTGTAGCCAATCTAGCAATTTTCTTACCATTTTAAAAATGGCACCACAATTCATCCAATTATCAAAAACAGAAACCCAGTTTTATAAAAATAACACTTGGCTTTGTTACCCTAGTCCCTAACGTATTTTAAAGCATTCTGTTCTAATGGACAAGTGCAGTATTTTTTTTCTCTGAACCAGGGATTGAATTCAGGCCCTTGCACTTGCCAGGCAAGCACTTATTCTACTAAGCCATCTCCCCAGTCCCAAGTACAGTATTTTTAAAACCATTAACTGGGTTGGGAGTGTACAGCACTTGCCTAGCATGCTCAAGGCCCTGGGTTCCAGGCCTAGCAAAATAAATAGATACCATTAATTACCTTAGTGGTAAAGGTGTAGAAACTGGCTGCGACAGTATCAGTGAGTCATGGACTGAGAGCTTTAAAAAAAGATACATTCATTGAATTAACTTTGAAATCTGAATATTTAGATTAAGGGTAAATAAAAAAGTTCAATGTGCAAACTCTTTGAAACACACTAAAATGTTAAATAATTATATTCATTCATATATATATATATATATATATATTTTTTTTTTTTTTTTTTTTTTCCCCCCCAGAACCAGGGATTGAACTCAGGCTCTTACGCTTGCCAGGGAAACACTTATTCCACTGAGCCATCTCCCCGGCCCTCAGAGAGATTATTAGTTCTTTTAATTAAACTCAATTTTGCAGTTTTGATCAGTTAAATGGTTAAAAGGCAGTTAAAAAGTTTAGACTGCAACTTTTAATAAAAGTTTAGTTTATTTACTCAGCAAACAGTTAAACTCAATAGTTGCTTGATACATATTAACACTTGGTGAAGTGAACTGCATTCAAGATCAACAGTATCTGGCTTAATAGTACCATATAATCTTTTAGGAAAAAAATAACTTGCCTGTACCAACCAGCATAATTCAAGCTGCTAATATATGAACAGTTGTGGTCTCAATGAAAACAAAAATAATCTGGCAGCTTTTATGACAATCTGATCTCGGTCCTACATCTAAGCAAGCAATTCATCCAGTCATCTGTGGACCATATCAGGCCTGTTCACATCTACGATATCTCACCCAGTAAGTTGTGTATGTCACAAGCTGGGTGCTGATCTAGCTTTGCCACTTATTAGAACAAAAAAGAAGTTCTTTAGCATACACAGTGTGAAAAGTACTTGTTGCTGTTTCACTTCTCCCCTGCAGCCACTGCTCATCACATATTTATTAGTCATTCTATATTGAGAATGGGGCCATAATGTAATTCTTGATTTTATGTGATTGAAATAAACTAAAGGCCAAGCATGGACTAACAATAACAATATCGTGAACAAAAATTACAATTATTCCAGTTCTGTGTATCCAACATCCAAAAGCCCATAAAGAAAGTTCAGGAAAGCCATGAAATAAAGGAAGTTCAAGAACTTCATGAATTGTTCATCTTATCACAAGGGCCTGGGGTTCACTCTGCAGTAACTGGAATGGCATGGGCAGCTTCCCCACAACATACCACTTCTCCATTACCTGGACGAGAATCCTTGGTCTTTGTGGTGAAGGAAAGGGGATGTTTTGCATAAAATATGAAATGTGCCTAGAAAACATTACAAAATGATGACCACAATTACTCTTGCAAAAATGTTTCATATACACCATTATAATAACACCCCAGATAGTAAAAACACCAGTATTATTGGACAAATAGGATAGAGCCCTATAGCAGAGTGGTGACCCAGAACACTCAAGGCCTTGGGTTCCATCCCCAGCCCCAGGGGCAGAAGGGAGGGCAGAAAGGAAAAGGAAGAGAGAAAAGGAAAAGAAAGGAGGAAAGTGGGATGGGAAGAGGAGGGGAGGGAAAAGGAAGGGAAGAGAGGGGAATGGAAGGGATTGGGGGGGAGAGGAATAAGAATCTCAATGTAAATACACACTAAATGTAAAATGTATTTTCTAATTCAAAGTCTGTATTACCATTTCCTATTATCAAAAGAAAAAAAAAGTTCTCATGAAGAAGTGGACTGAACCTAGACAAAGGCCTCACAGTCAGCTCTTTTTAAAACTTTTTTTTTTTTTTTTTTTTTTTGCCTTTTTGAGACAGGGTCTCACTATGCAGTTCAGACTGGCGTTAAGCTCACTTTGTAGCTCAGGCTGGTCTCGAACTCACAACAATCCTCTTGCCTCAGCCTCCCCAGTGCTGGGATTACAGGCATGCACCATAAAACATTTTTAAATCTCAGTCACTAAGATGTCCAAGCGTCTTGGTGCTTGGGCTCTATTCCCCCACCTCAGCTTCCCAAAGTTTCAGGGTTACACACGTGCATCACCATGCTTGGCTAAGAAGCTAATTTTTACAGACCTGGTTATCAGAGAGAAACTCTGATATAACAAATTAACAACAATACAAAATTCTTTTTATTTTTTCAGTTCTAGGTACTGAATGCAGGGCCCCAGGAATACTATAAAGCATCCCACCACTGACTACATCCTCTGTCCTTTCACCTTGGCATAGAGCTGGTTGCAAGAATGAACCACCTCCCCTGGCAGAAATTCAGAATCCCCCCACTTGGACATGCACCTACTCGCTCTATTTTTCCATCTGGAAATAACGCTTAATTTTTTCCAAAGTCTTGAACTCTTAGGAGCCACTAAAATGAAAGAAATCTGAACTGAGAAAAAAAATCATACATACTAAGTTTATTTTCACAAGCTATCAATACAGTAAAATTTTAAAGTTTCCTATTATGTCACTAAGACTGAAATTTACTTCAAATTTTTTAAGTTATTTTAACAGCCGAAAGGTATGTCAAGAAATACAAACCATTATCATTCCAGGAGTACAACATTAAACCCTTTTATATACCAAGTTTTGGTGGGTTTACACAAGTCTTGAAATTTTTTACTTTGTGAGCAGTGTATGTACACCTTGTACTGTTTTAAACAAAGGCCAGGGGTGTGTGGTGCTGCATGCCTGTAATCCCACCAGCACTCTGAGAGATTCATGCAGGAGGATCACAAGTTCAAGCTCAGCCAGGGTAACTTTGCAACTAAGCAAGACCTGTCTCAAAATAAAAACTAAAAAGGCTAGGGATGCAGCTCAGCACAAAGGCTCTTTGTTCCATCCCCAGTAAGGCAAAAGACAAACAAAAGTCAATGTGCTCCCCACTCCTGTGTGAGCTGAGCCTGCCATCAATAACCAGGCATGGTGGTGCACGTCCGTAATCCTAGCACTGGGGAGGCTGAAAATAGGAGGATCACTATGAGGCCAAGCTGTGTAATGAGACCCTGTACCAAACACATAAATAAATAAAAATTAAAAAGCCACAGCAATCAGAAAAGACGTTTTAAAAGACAAAGTGGATGTCTTTTCTTTCTTATAAAAGACATCCAGGACAACAGGAATCACAAATCAGAAGGAAAACATAAATTTCATCCTGTGCTAAAACTAAATCTTACTCTCATGCAACATCACTAATTCATGTTTAACAACTTCTATACTAGTTTAGTCACGTGTTACACTCAGAATCCAAACTGGCTACCTGATACAGGGTAAGTGTGTGCCTTCATTACTAGAGAATGAGTAGGAACAGAAACATAAGAAACTCAAATTTCTATGAGTCATGTCCTCAGCTAAATTTTCGAAAAAGATTTATATTTGACTGCCCTTACTACCACACTTCCACTTAAGTTCAGTCAATGATTCCAGTGAAGAAAAGATTAAGTGAAAAGTAGGATAACCATGATTCTTCTACTTTCAACTGCTGTTAGAAGTTAGAGAAACAACAAAATTGGTAATTCCAAATCCAGTTTTTCCAATGAATATTGCTCTAATCATTATACATACTTTTCAATGGGAAGAGGATGTGGTCCAGACACCGAAAGTTTGTAGATAAACATAAGAAATTTTCTAAAAGCTTCAAAGAAAGGCCAGTGTGAGAGTAAGCAAATGCACTTGTTAGAGTTGATAGACTTGGAGACCACTCTCCTTTCCACAGGCGTCAGCAGGCCCAGCTGCATGAGCTGCTTCTCTGTGAGAAGCTCCCGAGAGTAAGGCTCATAGAACTGGACAGCAGCTCCATACACCTAGAGAGAGACAGAATTCAGTTAAAAGCTGCTTTTAAAAATTGGCTGCCTTCAACCAGCAACAGGGGATATGAGAGAAAAGGAACCTTTGTCCACTGTTGGTGGGTATGCAGACTGGTACAACCACTGGAAATCAGTATGGAGAGTCCACAAAAAACTAGGACTAAGAGCCAGGGAGATAAGTGAGACAAGGGTCTGCCTGACAAGCACAAGTTTGATTCTGATACCAAATAAAGAACCAAACACTAGGACTAGAGGTTCCACTTGACCTAGCTATCCCCTTCTATCTTCTCAGAATTGAAAGTATTATACCGCAGTGATATATGTACCCCATATTTACAGCGACATAGCCAAATCTTGGAAATAACCCAAGTGCCCATTAACTGGTGAATGGATACAGAAGATCCATGTGTGTGTGTGTGTGTTTTAATGCAATGGAATACTACACTACCACAAAGGATACACTCAAGAAAAATGATGCACCTTGAGGCCATACTATTAAGTGAAATGGGCACACATGTGTAAGTACTGCACTGTTTCTCTGGTGTGAGAAACAAGGTGTAAATAAGGACCAAAATGCATAATAGATATTGAGGGGCTGGGGAGATGGCTCAGTAGAATAAGTGCTTCCCTGGCAAGGGCAAAGGCCTGAGTTCAATCCCTGGTTTCCACACACACACACACACACACACACACACACACACACACACACACACACATATTGGGAAACAGGAAGAAAGAAAATGCTCCAATGGGAAAGGGAATAAGGGAGAAAAAAGGAAAAAAAAAAAACTGAAACAAAGCTTTTGTACATGGGGAAGGGGAGAACTGTAGGAAGGGTAAGGGAATGGAGAAAAGAACCAAGTTATATCATGTTCAGGAATAAATTCTCTATGATGACTGTGATCATTATGTGTATCTAAAATGTACCAATGAAGGTCGGTGAGATAGCTCAGAGGACTAAGCGCCTGCTTAGACAAGCACACAGGTTAGTTCCCCAGCACCACATGCTGCACCAGCCCCACCCCCAGGACACACTGAGCCAGCCACGGAGACCCATGTGGTATGGCACACCTGTAATCCCAGGATCACTACGAGTCTGAGCTGCTTAGTGAGACCCTGTACCAAATACATAAAAAATAAATAAATAAAATAAAATGTGCCAACAAAATCTGATTTAAAAAATTAATTTTTCTTTTTTGCTTTTCCTTTTTTTTCAGTACTGGGGATTGAAGTCAGGATCTTGAGCTTGCCAGGCAAGCGCTTATTCTACTGAGCTATCTCCCTGGCCCCAAAAATTAATTTTTCATTAAAAGTGCCTGCAAGCAGATATAGGGGAAAGGGTTCAATCCCTAGACCTGCCATGCTGGCCCTGCCGCAGGGAGGCACTGAAACAGCGATCAAGACTGGGCATGGTGGCATGTGCCTGTAATCCCAGCACTTGGGAGGCTGTAAACAAGGAGCTCACTTAAGTCCAATCTATCAGTGAGACCTAAACATCCTGTAGACCCTTCCCTAAAATACAAAAACTATAATAATTTTTCTTTCTTGCTAAATAAGAAATAGCTACTAGGAATGCTATCAAAGACACAAATGAATAAACTCACTGAAAAAATTCTGCCCCAGATATAAGGCAATTAAAGATTTTAATATAAATTTCTCCAGCTTTTTTCTATTGCGATTATACATTCAAGCATATATTTTATACAAAAATATATGGTAACTTATTAGAACTTCTTTTTTTTTTTTTTTTTTTTTTTTTTTGTGGTACCAAGGATCCAACTTGGGATCTTGCACTTGCCAGGCAGGAACTTATGCTGCTGAGCTATCTCCCTGGCTCTGTGATTTTTTTTTTTTTTAACTGGGAAAGTACACATAAATAAAATGTATTACTTTAATCATTTTTAAGTGTTCACTTCAGGGAGTATTATTAACCTTCATGATTCTGTATGACTATACTTCAGAACTTTACATTTCCCCAAAGAGAAACTACACCTCTTAAACAGTAACAATCGATAATCCCAATCCAAGTCCTTTATAACCTCCACTTGTCTCTATGAATTTGCCTATTCCAACAGTTACCTCCTATAAAATGGGATCTCACAGTATTTGTTCTTTTTGTGTCTTGCTTATTTTGAGAACAATGTTTTCAAAGTTCATTCACAAGCCAGGCATGGTGGCACAAACCTGTAGTCCCACCACTTTGGAAGCTGGGGCAGGAAAATAGCTGCAAGTCTGAGGCCAGCCTGAGCTGCACAGTGAATTGAAGGCCACCTTCACTACAAAGCAAGACCCTACCCTGTTTTCAAAAAATAAAAAAAAAAAAAAAAGTTTATTCATGTAAAAAGAAAAGTTTATTCATTTTATAGCATATACCTAAATTTCATTTCTTCACAGCTGAGAATATTCCACTGTGGGTATATATCTCATTCTTTTCATCTATTTATCCACTGATACACATTTGAGTTGCTTCTATCTTTTGGCTACTGTAAATTAGGCTGCTAATAATACTGGTGTAGAGAGCTTTATGATTCTCTGCTTTCAATTCTATTTGGCATATACATACCTAGGATCAGACCTGCCGGGTCACACAACAATTCTGCATTCATCTTCTGGAGGAACTGCCAACTCACCCATGGCAGGAGCACTCTTCACACTCCCATTAGCACTACTAAAGGGTAGCAATATTCTCAACATCCACAACAGTTCTTATTTTAGATTTTATTGTTTATTTTTCAAAACCATCCTATGGACCGGCAAGACAGCTCAGCAGACTAAGAGCCTGCTAGGAAAGGGCAGGGACCACAGTTCAACCCTCAGCACCACATGCCATGACACCCCTGGCTCCTGAAATGCTGAGCTAGCCACAGAGACCAGGCATGGTACATACACCTGTAACCCCAGCAATGGGGAGGCTAAAAACAGGAGGATCACTATAAGTCCAAGCTGCGTAGTGAGACCCTATACCAAACATTAAAAATAAAATTAAAACATAAATAAAAAAATAAAAAGCATCCTAATGGGTTTTAACATTGCACTATAGCTTTTATTTGTACCTTCCTAATAACTACATGTGGAGGATCTTTCATCTGATTAGCTATTTGCATTTCTTTAGAGAGACAGCTACTCAAGTCTCTTACCCATTTGTAAATTGGGTTGTCCAGGTCTGTTGTTGAGTTAGAGAAGATCTTTACATATTCTGGATGTGAACACCTTCTGAGCAGGAAGTGTAGCTCAGTGGCAGAACACTTGCCTACCATATTCCAAACCATGAGTTTGAGCCCCAGAACCACACATTTTTTAAAAATTCCATCCATGGTATGATGTTCTTAATTTCTGATAATACCTCCTGGTCCTATTCAATCATTCTGGTTTATATATATTAGCAGGTATGTACACTATTTCAAAATTTTGTGCTGTACATTATCTTATATATTAGTGCTTCCGTCTAAAACCTGCCTATTCTTCAAAAAGACACTAAGATGTCACTTCATCTGTGAAACACCATACCCCTCCTCCCAACCAATCTTTCTTTATAGACAAGTCTAATTTATTGTTATGTAGACATTACACCAACCCTGATTTCTATATACATTATCAAACACAATTATTTCAAAGTGATCTTTTTAACAAGCAATAAATGTGCTTACTTTACCGAATTTTCTAAAAAAAGTTTATTACTGTCACCCGCTTTTTATTGAATATTTTTGTTCTTCTCTGTTTCAATTTACCGCTTTATATCATTATAGTCTCATACATCTTTTACATAAGGTAACTAATATCTTTTCTATGTTTTTGTGATGTTTTATCTTTGGTGTTCTATGGTATTACTGTTACATGAAAGAAGAGGATTTATTGAATTTTCTGCTTAACAATCAGAGTATATCTTTAAAGACTTCCATCAACCTTAGGAATCTCTCAAATCAACGCTTTGATAATGTCATTTTTTTTCTTTTCTTGTCTTCCTTTGGGAACTCTGGTGCTGAAGATTGAACCCAAGGGCTTCGCACTGAGCTATATCTCCAGTCCTTTCTGTTTGTTTTATTTTGTTTTGAGAAACAATCTTGCTAAGTGCCTAAACTGCCCAGATTGGGTTCAAAGACAGCAGCTGCCAAGACCCGGCTTGCACATCAAGTTGGCTGTCCTCAACCTCCATTCCCAGCTGCAAGGCTCTAAGTCTCTTCCTGCTTATAGCAAGGATCTGACCCCTCCGGTGAGAGGAAGGCATGGAAACTCAGGGATGTAGCACAGGTCTGCCATCCCTAAAAGCCATTTTGTCAGAAGGTAGAGGTGTCTCCTCTTAGGAAAGGTGCTTGCTCTGCTAAGGGGCACAAACCTCACATTTGGTCCGAAGTAGTGGAGGAGAGAGCCAGCCTGACAGCTCAACGGACTAAAACACCTGCTTAGGCAGAGCGAGGCAGCTAGCGTTTGATCACTGGCGTGCCATGCTGGCCCCACCCACGGGGCCCACTGAGATGGCCACTGAGCCTGGGGGTGGTGGCACACATCTGTAATCTCAGCACTTGGGAGGCTGTAAACAGGAGGGTCACTATGAGTCTGATCTATACAGTGAGACCCTATAGACCCTGCTCTCAATACAAAAAAAAAAAAGTGATGGAGGACAGAACAAGCAGAGACAATTACTGCATGTTAGATAGGTCCACCAACTGCTAACAATGCAGTCACTGTGCAATGCCAACATTGCCCTAGTATAAATTTCTTTTGACCAAATAATCCTAACATTCAAATTAATTAACTTTTATATGGCCAAAATAGGTTTAACAAGACAAAAATATACCTTTTCAGCTGAAGAACCTGTCAGGACAAAAGTTGAAAAAACTGGAAGTGGATATTTGGTTTGAGGATCCCAACATTCAATCATGGCTCCCATAGGAAGGCAGAAGAGGGGGACAGATTCTGAGAGTGGAAAAGATTCATAGTCTTCTTCTGGGTACCTGAAAATTAAACCTTTTGGAGAAAAGAAACAATGATAAAATGTTTACTTTAAAAATTAGTTTTCTACAAATTATATGATACATGTTAATAGGATATTTTATTACCAAATTTCATAGGCATATGTATTTGTGTGAATGTTTAAATTTTTTCTTACTATGATAGAAATCAAAGTAAAGTAATAAATTTACTCTCTATACTTTACCTATGAACTCAGTTAATTATAAAAGAAACATTAAATATACTATCCCAGACTTGATTCAACAAATACTGATCAGTAATCTTAATATATTTTTTTCTTACATATGCTAATATCTGGAGAAGAATAGTAACATAGAAGAAATTGTACCAACTATTGCAATTAGTCTTTGGGAAAACAAAATTCAGGGAAGAAATGTTATAAAATAATGCCAAGGCAACAGAAATCAACACAACTCCTGTGTCCTCAGGCTGAACAAGCAGCAGCATAAAAGGCATGCAGCATGGAAAGGGATAACACAGAAGCGCTGGAGTTGAGAACAGAGTATGTGAGACTCAGCAAGCAGGAACAGAAAGCACTCTGAGAAGGGCTTTTAAAAGCCCTTTGGACTAAAAGACCTCAATGGCATTAGTTAATTAGCCTCTAATGTTGCCAATATATAAGTCACTTCTAAATTAAAAACCTGAAAATCAGTATTAGAATTCTGAGTACGAATTTAGTCTCCAAAACTCTGTATTCTAAAGTGTCTCTTGTCACATACCTAAATACTTTTTTGCAAAGCTTCTTTCTCAAAGGTTTTTTAATACCTTCTCCCCACCACAAAAAAAAAAAAAAAAAAAAAAAAAAAAAAGAGTACATTTTAGGAAATCACATACAATCAACACATTACAGCAATAGTAGCAGTATCATATTTTAAATGACACTGAACTTATATTGTTAGTGTTGCCTTTATTTTTATATTATAAATTAAATGATTTGATTCACTAGTATGAGTTTTTATAAGCATAATCAAGAACTTCAGATAATATACCTGACTTCCCTGAAAATTTCATTTCAAAAACTGTGCATCATCAAAGAGTAATTGGCACTACTTCTTTTTACAAAGTATTCCAGCATCTCTTCCATTTACAACTGGAGCATACCTGTATTTTCAGTTTTTATCCCACCATACCAGTGGGATGAAGAGGTCACACTTAAATCTTTACAGCCCTTGACACTTTACTGTGCAGTAACAATGTGGCGATAGCTTTCTCAAAAACTTCATGGCAGAAAAGTTTCTCAGGCCCTCCTCTCCTCCACATAGCTGATTCTTTGCAACAAGGGAGAAAGGAAGCAACTCCACCTTTCATGGCAAGTAACATGTGGTTTCAAATCAGACACACAAAGATAAGAGAAGGAAATACAAGAAGTAAAGATGCAGTTTTCACCTTTCTGATTGCCAAAATACAAAAGGTCAAAGAGTAAGTAGTCTTCTATTAAATTGTTAAATCTATTAGTGCAGACCAAAAGCTTGAATGTTTTTACTCCACGTATGCTTTCTTTCGGTAAAAGCTTAAATTTAATTGATAGCATACTTGGGGATGAAGGGACATAATACATTAAAAGAACTTATTATGCTTTATATGCCAAAATTATAGACAATTCAGTTTACAAAAAAGCAATTCCACAAACTACAGAAAGAAACACAGACTGTCTTTCCTAACTAGATGTTAATACACACCGATAACTACAGTAACAAAGACAAATTTTTAATTCACTTACCAGCTTTGTATGCTATTGCATTTGAAGCAGGCACAGACTTCTTATAACATAAAAACACACTGGAACCCCACTGCAAAACAAAAATTAACAGTAAGAACAGACGAAATGAAAACCTCATCTCCTTGAATGTCATCTAATGATGCTGATTTCTCAGGAGAGTTTACTGAAAACCAGAGCTTCCAGGGCTGGGGGTGCAGTGCAGTGGTAACACGTATGTGTGGCACACACCAGGGCCTACCCTCAGCCCCAGCCACGCCAGCTGCAACAACACACTGTGCTTTCAAATGGACTACACAGCACAAAACACAGCAAAGCACTGCTGAGAAAACTTCAAAGAATGAGGAAGAAAACAAGACGATCTTAAAAGTTTAGAACTACCCCAGCATTCGGAGACCACGCCAGCTTGAGGGCACCATGATACAAGCACTAGAGCCTGCAGCAGGGGCCATGGGGTTCTAAGCCATGAAGATGCCAAGTGCAGAGACCACCGCACCTTCACTAGTAGCTAGAGATGCATACTACCTCTGCCTGCACCAGCCATGTGAGGGTCATATTAATTAGATCTGAAAATATTTTTCAAAATAAATCTAACTCAATAGTCATCTGTAAGGCCAGACATGATGGTGCACAGCTGTAATCTCAGCACTCAGGAGGCTGAGGCAGGAGATTCACTGCAGAGCTCAGGGCTGACTGGGCTACAAAGTGAGTTCAAGGCCAGACTCAACTGCACAGTGAAGACCTGTCTCAAAAAAAAAAGTAAACTTTAACTGTATAAAACTATAAGTCAAAGAATGCCCAATTTTCTTCTTCACTTGAAAGTCCTTTTAAAATGTCAATGTGCAAAAAAACACAGAATTTAAAATGTCAGAACAACTCTAATCCATTGTCTTCAATTGCCTTCGCCAACATTATTGGCACCCAAAGCTGACAAAACCTCTATGCTGATATAACATAGACAATATTAAGATTTACCAGGGGCAGGGGAGATGGCTCAGTGGAATAAGTGCTTCCCTGGCAAGTGCAAGGGTCTGAGTTCAATCCCCAGTAGTGACAAAAAATAAAATATAAAAACCTCTGACTTAAAATATTCTTTTTCTAAAAACAATTCTTTTTTCGGATTTTCATTCTGGATTTATTCTAAATCATCAGATACATTTATTAAGAATTAAGCTATGGGGCCAGCCAAATAGCTCAGTGGATTAAACCGCCTGCTTAGACAGGGGCTGGGAGTTTGATCCCCGGGGGCCTGCCATGCCAGCCCTATCCCCGGATGCACTGAGGTGGCAATTGAAACTGGGCATGGTGGCGTGTGCACCTATAATCCCAGCACTCAGGAGGCTGTAAATAGGAGGATCACTACAAGTCCAATCTACGCAGTGAGACCCTATAAACCCTGTAGACCCTTCCGTAAAATTAAAAAAAAAAAGGTTAACAATAATGAAAACAATAATCACAAAAATATAAGAAACTATTTGCCTAGGATTAGGATGAGATATGTATATGTGTCTATTTTCCAGAATGTATTTACTTTATATTACAAAGATGCACAGAATTAACAAAAATACACATCTAATTAACAGGAACTCTTTTGTTTTCAAATGAAATTTCAAAAATAAAACTACTTCAAGAGGGCCAGTGAGATTGCTCAGAGGACTAAGCGCCTGCTTTGGCAAGAGGAGGGATCAGGGTTTGATCTCTGGTCCTGCATGCCACGGGGGCCCCACCGCTGGGGCGTGCTGAGCCAAGGCTCAAGTCCAGGTATGATGGCTCACACTTGTAATCTCAGCACTAGGGAGTCTGAAAACAGGAGGATCACTGTGTAGTGAGACCCTGTACCAAATACATAAAATAAAGGAGGACAGGGGAAGGGAGGAGAGGGGAGAGGAGGGACACTATGGACTTTATTCTTACCATCCCACAATTTAAGTTTTTGTCAACTTTACAGAAGGTATGAGGAGGGGTCTCCCCTTTGCTGGTCACAATGACACAGATATCTGTTACAGCCAAGGCATTCTGGGGTCGAATTGGAGGAGCCCTTCGGTATGTGATGAAGATTCTCTGTGAAGTAGTTGAACTATTGTTGACGTTGGCACAACGACCATAGGGTGTAGCTTGGATTACTTCACATCCAGGAATAACCCTTTCTTTCCCTTCGTATAAAACACTGCATGGTATGGAGAGGAGGAAAAGAAACACATACTTCAGATTAAAGCTTGTTTTTTCTTGAAACAAAACAAAAATCTGTTCTTTTCTATTACTCTCTATTATGAATTATAAGCCAAAACAAAGTTATTATGTGCAATAATTTAAAAATGAGGCTGGGGAGATAGCTTAGTGGCTTAAGCCTGCAAGCATAAGGTCCTGAGTTTGAACCCTGTTACCAAAAAAGAAAAACAGATGAACACAGTAATTTAAATATAAATTTAAATCTCTGAATTATTTTTTAAAAGTCACCATTTAATTTAAGAAGCAAAAATAGAATCTAACAAGTTACTTTTTATTATTATAAAACATATGAAAAACAAAGTAGTAATACCACAAACATCCTCAGATCAATCCCTTTAAGCTTGATCAGATTTTCAAATGTTTTCTCAAAAAGATTTCTTTGTATAATTCCTCTCATGTAAATATCCAACAGCCAGGCACAGTGGTACACACCTGCAATCCTAGCATTCAGTGGCTGAGGCAGGAGGACTGCCATGAGCTCAAGGGCAGCCTAGGCTACACACTGATTTTAAGGTCAGTCTGTACTACCCAGAAAGACTCTGTCTCAAAAAAAATAAAATAAAATAAATAGCTGGGATGGGGCTAGGGAGATAGCTCAGTAGAATAAGTGGTTGCCTGGCAAGCACAGGGGCCTGAGTTCAATCACTGGCTCTGCCAAAATAAATAAATAAATAAATAGCTGGGTATAGTGGCACACACCTGAAAACCCAGCACCGAGAGGACTGAGGCAAAAAAACCCTGACACCCAAACTAGAAAATATTATTTAAAGAAATTTTCAAAGTTATTAAATCAGTAAAGATATTTCATGTTCATCATGGACTGAACAACAACACTCATAAGATGGTAGTATTTTCTAAACAAATCTACAAAGTCAAAGTTTATTTCCCAGCTGATCCTAAAGGTCACAAGGAAATTTATGGGCCCCACAATAGCCCAAGCAATCTGGAAAAAGAAGAACAAAGTCAAATGACTCACATTTCCCTATTTCAAAATACACTAAACATCTACAGTAATCAGAACAATCTGGTACTGGCTTTAGAACAGACATTTACTTCAATGGAGCAGAATGGAGAACCCAAAATTTAGCCCTATATTATAGTCAATTCATTTCAACATTCTGCAAGGCAAGTCAATGGGGAAAAAAGCCTTTCAAACACTGGTGCTGGAACAACTGGATATTCACATGCAAAATTGTGAAGGTAGACCTCATCCTTACATTATAAACAAAACATTTAAAAATGGGATCAAATAAAGTTTTGTGGGAGTTTGAGGCCAGATCTTGCTATATTCCTTAGGCTGGCCTTTAACTAAAGCTACAGTAAACCAACCAACCAAAAAAAAAAAAAAACACTCCCAGGATTTGGAGACAGCTTTATGTTGCTGGAAACTGATCAGGATCACTCCCAGGTATCAAGCCCTGATCCCTAGTGGTCTGGAGCTTTTCTATGATGCACAAGCAGAAGGTACAAGGTAAGACAGAGCAGCCTGGCAGTTCTTCTAATTAGCTAGCAGGTTGGGATCACAGGCTGTAATGGATGACTGCTTGTTACAATCAGACATCCTGCATTTCACTTATGCTCCCCTGGTTACAGAGGTCAAGAAAGTAATTCTAAGGCCATGAAACAGTTACAGGGCTAAGCACTTTCAAAAGAACAAAGTTTTAAAAGCAACAGTTTTTCTTGTACAGCTTTTCCCTTTCACTAGAGATCCTTCTACATGCGTCCAAGTCCAAGCATGGTGGCACACACCCGAAGTAATCTCAACAGTGGGAAAGCTGAGAACAGCCTGTTAACTATAGTCATGCACCACTGTGCCCCGCAGGTTTGCTTTGTCTGTCCTTACATTTTGGAGATAAATCCAACGCCTTTGCACTGAGCTACATCTCCAGCCCTGTTTTTACTTCAAATTTTGAGACAGGGTCTCACTAAATTGTTAAGTTACCCAGGCTGGACTCAAACTTGCAATCCTCCTGCATCAGCTTCCCAAGTGCTGGGATTACAGATGTGTGCTACCACACCAGCAGTTTTTGGCTTTCTTGAGATAGGGTCTCTGTAGTATACACTGCCCTTAAATTGGCTCTTGTAGCCAAGGTTGGCCTCAAACTTACAGCGATACTCCTACCTCAGCCTCTAAGTACTGGGATTACAGGTGTGTGCCACCATGCCTGGCATTGCAGTTCTAAATGTAAGAACTAATACCACGGAACTCTTAGGAGGAAAAAAAAGGAACAAATGTTTGCGATTCTGTGAAACATATGAAAAAACTCAACACAAAAATTACAGTGTCGGGGCCATGGAGATGGCTCAGTGGAATAAGTGCTTCCCTGGCAAGTGCAAGGGCCTGAGTTCAATCCCTGGTTCCGCAAAATAAAATTACAGTGACAAGAAAAAAATAAACTAGATTGCATCAAAATTGAAAATACCCACCTTACAACTGCCACCATCAATAAATGTGAAAACTGACATTACATGAGAAACACATATAAATGACATATGTAACTAGGGAATTCTTTTCAGAACATGTAAAGAATTTATATAATTCATTAGAAAATGATAATTGGTACAGGGTAGGTGAAGAATGCATGGGAAATCTCTATATTACCTTTGCAGCTCTTATGTAAAGCTTTTTTCTTTTTTTTTTTTTTTTTTTTTTTCTTCAGTACCAGGGATTGAACTCAGGACCCTCAGCTTGCCAGGCAAGCACTTATTCTACTGAGTTACCTCCCCAGCCCTTATAAAGCTATTTTCAAATAAAATGGTCCCTATACCCACGCCAGCCCTACCCCCGGGCACTGCACTGAGCCTGCATCCAAGTCCAGGCATGGTGACAAATACCCGTAATCTCAACAGTGGGAAAGCTGAAAACAGGAGGATCACTACAAGTCCCAGCTGCATAGTGAGACCCTGTACCAAATACATAAAAACAAACAAACATAAATAAATAAATAAAATAGAAACCTCATATACTGTTGGTGAAATCAACACTTGTGTGCATGATGGGGCATGCCTGCAATCCCAGCATTTGGGAGGCTGGGGGAAGAGGATCTCTGTGAATTCAAGGCCAGCCTGGAAGAAGTTACCATATGGCATAACTTTATACACTGTACCAGAATAGGCAAATGTATGATGACAGAAAGAGTAGTAGCTGCCTCGGACTAGAGAGTGGCAAGGGCCAGCAGAGAATGGCTGCTAATTAGAGGTTTCTTTTTTTGGGTGAAGGATTATCATCCTAAAATATATTATAATGATAGCTGCATAACTCTCTAAGTATACTAAGTATACATCTATTTAAAGTATACAGCTCAGTGGGTGTTAGTCATAGTATAATATGAAATGCAGAATGAACTATATCTCAGTAAGGCTCTTGAAGTCCAACCAAACATGAATTATAAAATACAAAGCCTCTCCATCTAAATCTGGATCATAAGACCAACTAAGTGATGAGAAAGAACAACATAAGACACAAGAAAAATCTAGTATATGATGAAGGTAACATCTCAATATACTAAGGGGAATGCCAAATGCAATAGTGCACACCTGTAATCCCAGCACTTGGGAGGCTGAGGCAGGATTGGCGTCAGCCTGAGTTACCCAGTGAGTTTGAAGCCTCCTTATAAAACCCTCGCTAAAAAAAAAAAGAAAAAAAAAATCAAGTTACTGAGCAGAAGATGGACTTTGAAATTTATTAAATGGTGCTTGGACATTTGCCTTAGAAAATAAAATGCCACTGAGAAAAAATAAAATTTTACTTATACCATACACCAGAAGGGGCTCCCAGTTATCAAAGAACTACATATAAAAAATGAAATCATACTAGGCTAAAAGAAAACCTAAGCTAGGGTTTGTGATACACGCTTGAAATCCTAGCACTCTGGGAGGCTGAAGTAGGAAAACTGCAAGCTCAAGCCCAGTTATGTAAACTGGCAACATAGTGAGGTTGTCTCAAAATAAAAAAGGGCTAGAGGTGTGGCTCAGTACGAAGTTCCTAGGTTCACTCCCCATTCCTTCCCCACAAAAAAGGAAACAAAGGGGGGGGGAGGGACTACAGAGAAAAGCTAGCAGTGGAAAAAAAGCATTACTGTGACTCAGTCTACAAGCAATAAAAACAGGAAACATTAACTGCATATACTAAACTTCACATAAACACCACAGCTAAGTTAAAAGGCAAGTTATAAACTTTGCAAAAACATCTGCTGATGCAACCCTCCAAGACGGTGGTGCTCAGGCCAGAACCTGGAGCAGACCTAAGGGACACAGGTCCCGCACTGAGGAGATGCGGAGACGCATGTAAGGCATGAACACAGCAATATACGCACATGCTCAACCCAGTCCTTCTCCAGGAAATGCAAAATTCAGAACACCAATGATCACTGAAACCCTAGAAAAACACTTTGAGCATTCTGCAGAAGATAAGACAATACCCAGAACAGTACTACTTGCAACATCAGCCAGTTTCTCTGGAATATTGGCAAACTTCATTTTGAGATACTGCTTCCAAGTTAAATACAATGCTTTGAAGACACAGGCACTTCCCTTTTTGTCTATCATAGTTGCTAAAAAGTTCTTTGTAACTGATGCTTTGTATTCAGGTAACATAAGCAAGGAAAATTGTGTTCTGAAAAGCTCACTGGTTGGCCTAGTGTGTGGTGTTTTATATCCCAGTGGACTGGCTTTTGTTAAAAATGATGCCTGGCAGTCAAGTTATCATACTATTTTTCACTGCCACCAAAAGGAAGGGTTTTATTTCATCGGTTCCTTCTTTGTCAAACACTAATAAAAGCAATATTAGCTCCTCTAGTGCTTCAGACACAATTTGGACTACTTAATGGTCTACAAGAATATGCAATATATAAAAATACATGTGAAGAAACTGTACCTAAAGACTGAAGAATCTCTGGATGCTAGTTCAGCAGTATGTTTTATATAATGAGGACTGAAGTGTGGCTAAAATTAAAAATAATTATTCCTTTTGCCTGCTTTATAGCAGATAATGTATAGTAACTGAATAAAAAAATTTCCTAATATTTCTTAAAGAGTTCAACTCTCTAATACAGTACAAAAATCCTTTTAAATTTTTCAAGGAAAAAAAAATTCAGGAAGTATATTTTTAAGAAAGGAAGCCAAGCACGGTGGTCTACCACTATACTCCCAGCATTCCGGGAGGCTGGGCAGGACTGCAGATTCTAGCCCAGTCAGCGAGATGCTATCTCAAAACCTGAAAAGGGCAGGAGTGTGTGCCTCAGGACAACCACCCTGGATTCACCTGGGCATGGGGTAACCAAATCACCCTTAGGACAAATGTATAGGCAATGGGCATTTTAAAATCTATGTGAGTATCAGATTTTTAGACACTGTTGATGCAGAAGCTGGCCTGGGATGCAAGCTCCAATTATGCACAGGTGCACTCGCATAACATCTCCAGTGTCCTTTCAAGTAACTTCACAGAAATATGCAAAAGTGTTAACTGGGGCCAGGGAGATGGCTCAGTGGAATAAGCACTTCTCTGGCAAGCGTGGCGGCCTGAGCTCAATCCTTGTTTCTGCAAAAAAAAAAAAAAAAAAAAAGAAGCAGTATCCTTTAGGGCCGGGGAGATGGCTCAGTGAAGTAAGTGCTTCCATGGCAAGTGCAGGGGCCTGAGTTCAAACCCCAGTTCCGCAAAAAAAAAGTGTTAATTTTTGGTGAGAAATATATTGCTATATTGTCATTATTGTCTGGGAGGAAAGAATACTTGTGCTACTTATAACACCTCATGACTACATTTTATTTTATATACTTTTGACATTTTGAAATCTTTCTAGTCAAAACAGTTGAAAAACAAATCACTTTAAAGGAAAATAACTGCATAATATTATTGTCTATGATGCCTTAATAAACACATCTAATATGTAAGCTAACACATCACCCTATTTAAATTAGACTTTTTACAGAATAAAGAATTTAGTATTTCCATGGGAATATCAGATTTTTACAGTTCAGGATTTTTTTCTAAGAAAAGACACAATTACAGACATTTCTCATTTAACAACCGAGTTACAGCCCTGCAGTTCAGCTATTTGATGAACTGGTCATTGAATGAAGAATTGTATATAATATGTACAACACACTATTCAGAAAGAAAAAGTCAACGTAAATTCCCACTTTGTGACTTGGCTTTTATTTGCATAACTCTTTTTCTTTTTTTTTTTTTTTTAATGTATTTAGTATAGCATCTACAGGGTCTCACTACACAGATCAGTGATCCTCCTGTTTTCAGCCTCCCAAGTACTGGGATTACAGGTGTGTACCACCACACTCTGTCTTATTTGCATAACTCTTATGTGCAGTAGTGTGATATGTAACAGAACACAAACTACTACATAATCTGCCAAACTTACAGTACTGTATAATGAATACTGTACAAAAAAAGTGAGACTCTATAAACAGGATGTACAGAACTGTGCAAAAAGAACAGCAGATGGCAATGTCTAAGCAGTGGATTTTAAGTGCAAACAATCAGTAAATATGTAGGTCATTAAAATAAGAAATATCTGAAAATAAGAAAGGAATACATGTATTTTTAAAAATAGTTCATCTCAATTTTTTTTTTTTTGCAGTACCAGGGATTGAACTCAGGACCCTTGCCAAGTAGATGCTTATTCTACTGAGCTATCTCCCTGGCCCCATCATCTCAATTTATACAGCAGTAACAAGGTCAAACTTTAGCAATAGTGTTTTAAGTGAACTGAGTGAGAAGGATGTGTCTTCTGGCCCTCCCCCCAGGATTAAATCCCAGGGCCTTTACACAGAGGTGCAACCTCATCCCTTTCTTGAGACAGGGTCTCACCCAGGCTGAACTCAAAGTTGTAATCTCCTGCCTGAGCCTGCCCCAGAACAGACTTCACCTGGGAGGAAAGGATACTTGTACCAGGTCAAGTATGTCTTTATGGGAGATAGAGGGTTTTACAAAGCTTACCAGAGTAAGGAAAGAATGGGGGTAAAAGGAGGAGAACATATCAAAGTACTTAAGTAGATATTAACATTATCTGACCTGGAAGAAACATTTACCACCATGGTTAGCTAAATAAAAGACATACATATACTAGCAAACCTATAAAGCACTGTAACAGAAATTATAAATCTTAGAGAACTTTGAGATAAACATGAAAGACTCACTTGCAACTTAAAGCACTTAAATACAATTAAGTCATTTATTTATTTACTTATTTATTTTCTGAGACAGGGTCTTGCTATGCAGTTCAGGTTGGCCTTGAGCTCACTTCATAGCCCACGCTGGTCTGAAACTCTCAATAATCCTCCCTCCTTGGCATTCCAAGTGCCAGGATTACAGGTGTGCACCCAGGCCCAGCCATTGTTTTATTTTTAAGTTGTGACCCTAAAGCGCGAAGAACAGCAGTCTTTAGATATTCCTATTATGACTGGTATGGGAGGGTGGGGGCTCAAAAGATGGCCTTTAAAAGATAGCTTTAAAAAGGGAACAGTAAAGGCTGGAACACAAGGCAAAAATAAGAACTAGATGTTCTGCCTTCAACTGACAAGGCACATAACAAAAATGCATCCTATACATGCCACATCCTCAGACCCCAATTATGTATTTCAAACCAGGAATGCTTCTTTGTTAAATAGTTCAGAGTGTCATAACAATGCAAGGAACTCTCCAAATAGTGTCTTAGCAAGATGCACTGGAGACACCTACAGTTTCTGCTACTCCAGAGGCTGAGATAGAAGGGTGAGAAGTTCAAGGCCAGCCTGAGCAAAAAGATGAGACCTTATCTAAAAACATTAAAATTAAGAAGTCTATTACACCTTCTCATTCTTCTTGTTTACCTAAGCTTACCTAATAGTACAACAAATGAATTCAGATTTCCTGGGCTACTGCCGCTTCTGTTCTTTTAAAGGGAAATGACCTAACAAGTACAATACAGAGACATTCAGGGAGGACACATACAGATATGCAGCATATTACAATATCTGAGTCTAAAATAACAAAACCAACAGGACTTCAAACTTCTGTATTAAGTAACTTTTTTGCCCTAACTATAGCAAAAAAAAAAGAAAAAGTCACTGTACCCAATATCTATAAGAGGTGGTTTATCTCTTCCTCTCTTATAACACAGGAAAAGTTCTGGGCTTTTGAGACTTCCATAATTCAAGTTTGCTTGGAGAGCTGATGGAGTGGCTTCAACACATGTATAACCTTCAGGGACCTCTTCCCCAGCTGATTTGATAATAACAGCAATGTCTGTGATTGGAGCTTTGGGCCCAGCTGATTTAGCATCCAAGCGATTTATCTCTTGATCCAAAAGAGTAGACGTGTCAGTGAGACCTGCCACAACAAAGTAGTCTGTCACTCTTGGGCCTTTGTCTTCTATCATGGCTGTTATTCTACTTCCTAAAAGAGGGGTCAGGAGAAATGAAATCAATTGAATGAAATACTTTATCATTACTCACTAAAATTAAAGTATCCTTGAATTAACAATAACCAACTAGTATATTCCCCGTTAAATTTATAATCAAACTGTCACCTTCTACAGTGCTGCTTTTATCATGTTGTCAACTTTTCCTGCTGCCAAGTATGTTAATTTGTAACATAACCATGATCACTTCGTGTGCCTAATTCTCTGTATAAATGTCAAGAGATAGGCTATGAGTGCTCTCCTTTGAGCAAAATACAATTTTAGGGGGTTTTTTGAGGTTTTTTTTTTCTTTCTTTTTTTGATACAAAGTCTTGCTATGTATGCAAGCTAGCCTTCAACTAGCTTATGTAGCCCAGGCTGGCCTCCAATTCACAGCAATCCTCCTAAGTGCTGGAATTACAGGAGTGACCCAGGATACCAGGCTTTGTTCAAGTTTTCAAATATCTGTGGCAAAGAACAACAGTTAACACACAACTAGACTAGCTTCTAAAATTTGTATAAACAGAACAATACAATATGCATTCTTTTGGGGAGGTCTGATTTATTTCACTCATTGTAATTATTGAGATTCATCCAGGTTGTTCCTCGTAACAAATGTGCATTCTTTATGGATGAATAGTAGTCCACTGTATGAATTACAACAGTAACTTATCCATTCACTTAAGTAAATAAACACATCTATTTTATTCCCGTTTCAAGTTATTATAAACAAAGCTGCCATGAATACAAGGTATGGATTTATTTCTAGATTTTTATTCTGTTCCACTGTAGTACCTATGTCAGTACTACATGGGCTTTCTTTTTTATATTATTTTTTATTTTATTTTTTATTTGTTCGTTGGTTGCAATGAGGTCTTGTTGTCCAGCCTGGTCTTGGGCTCAAGTGATACTCCCATGTCAGACTTTTGGGTAGCAGGGACTAGTCTACACAGTATGCCCAGCTTTTAAATTTTTTCCACTGAGGTGCAGGGGGCAAACCCAAATGTTCCACCTCTGAGCTATCTCCCCAGCCTAGTATATGGCCGCTTCTTTGTTTTTTGGGACGGGACCATAATAAGTGGCCCAGAACACCATCAAAGTCCTTGTCCTCTCACCTAAACTTCCTCAGCAGGTGGGATACACAGGCATAGATCAGTATGCCCAGCTCATACGCATTTTTCATTTTTGTAACTTTCTAATTAAAAGTTTCTAAAATCTAGAGCCTGATACAGAAAGCGCACCTGTGGTTCCAGCTAGAACAGCACTTAGGAGGATGAGGGAAGATCACTTTACTCAAGAGTCTGCAGCCAGCCAGGGCAACACAACAAAATCTACTCTCTAAAAAAGCCACAAATACGCCAGGCATGGTGGCTCCTGCCTGTAATCCCAGCACTCAGGAGGCTGAGGCAGGAGGATTGTTGTGAGTTCAAGGCCAGCCTGAGCTACAAAGTGAGCTTAAGGCCAGCCTGAACTGCATAGTGAGACCCTGTCTCAAAAAGACAAAAAATAAAATAAAATAAAAAAGCCACAAATACCTGTCAGTGCTGGACTTCAATTTTGTTCTTTAAATAAAAAAATTAGTAAGTTTCAACTATCCTCAATCCTTTGTACTTTGTTAATCCTTTGCATTTTAATAAAGCATTTTAAAATCTGTCCATTTTTTTGCTCCCCAGCCCACTAGAATTTTAATTGAGGTTGGTTGAATCTACAGGTAAATTTAGTGGGTTTTTTTTTTTTTCCTTTTTCCTTTGGCAGAACCAGGGATTGAACTCAGGCCTTTGTACTTGCCAGGGAAGCTTATTCCACTGAGCCATCTCCCTGGCCCCCAATCTATAGGTAAATTTAAGAACTGACTGACATTTTAGCAACATTGAGTTATCTAATCCAAGCTTTCTGTCTGCATTTATTTAGATCTTTTAGAAAATTCCTCAGCAATGTTTTATAGCTTGCCAAGCATAGTTCTTTAAATTGTATAGTTTTGCTAGTGGCTGCTAATGACCTTAGCTAAAGGTTTGGCTGAAAGGTAGTTGAGGGCCGAGGAATAGCTCAGTAGAATAAGCATCTGCCTGGCAAGCACAGGGTCCTGAGTTCAATCCCCAGTTCTGCAATAAAAACAAAAAAAGAAGAAGAAGAAACGAAGGAAATGTAGTAGAGCCTTTAAATAGAGAAAGCCCTAGTTGGAAAGAAATTAGGTCCTTGGGAGCATCCCCTTGTAAGGAACATAATGTTTTGTTATAAATTATATTGTTTCAGTACTCCATGCCACTATATATTGTCTGCTTACTATATCATTGATATTTCAGAATTAATATCTCTCACTAAGTGTTGCCCTTACAAGGTGGTTCACACCTGTAATCCCAGCACTCAGGAGGCTGAGGCAGGAGGATTGCTGTGAGTTTGAGACCAGCCTGAGCTACAAAACTGAACTCAAGGTCACCCTGAGCTACAGACTTTCTCAAAAACATAAAAAATAAAACTGCTCTAAAAATTAAAGTCTATTTTGAAAATAGAAAAAGATACAATACATACATTTTAATCATAAGGAAGCTTAGGTGACCACGTTAATAACAAAGAGCCTGGGATATAGATCAATGGCACAGCACCTGCCTAGCAAGTGCAAGGTCCTGAGTTCAATTCCTGGTCCAGAAAGGAAAAAAAAAAAAAAAAAAAAAAGGCATGAAAGTAGGGATTAACAATTTTTCATGTTAGCAATGAAAGTCAATTATTAAAGAAACAACAAGGAACCACATGCAGTGGCACACACCTGTAATCCCAGCCCTCGGGAGGCTGAGGCAGATAGTTCAAGGCCAGCCTGGGCAACACAGTGAATTCAAAGCTGGCTTATATCACAAAGTGAAACCTGCCTGCACTACAAAGTGAGACCCTGTCTCAAAAAAACAAAATAGGGGCCAGGAGATGGTTCAGTGGAATAAGTGTTTCCTTGGCAAGTGCAAGGGCCTGAGTTCAATCCCTGGTTTTGCAAAAAAAAAAGTGAGTTTTATAACACAATACAAATCAATATACATGGTACTTGTCACCAAACACACAAAAAAAATTCCCTTATCAGCCAAAAAAATACAGTAAAATCAAAAAAAGACCAAAAAAAAAAAAAAAAAAACAAAGTAACAAAATCAATATACAAAACAATGAGGCTGAGCATGGTTGTACATGCCTGTAATCTCAAAACTTAGAAAACTAAGGCAGGTAGATCACTAAAAGTTAGAATTCAGCCTGGGCTATATACTGAATTGAGGACAAGACTGAACTACATAGTGAGACACTGTCTCAAAACATTAAATCACTGCTGAAAAAATGAAAGAGACCTAAATAAATGAAGAGATGTACCATATTAAACTACTGGAAGATACAGTATTATTAAGACATTAATTTTCTCACCAGGCTTTGTGTAGAAACTGACAAGATTACTCTACAATTAATATGAATATGTAAACCCAAATGTGTCTCCCACAAACATTCAACATGTTCTATATAAAAATGCAAAACAATTTTTGCAAGGCACTATTGCAGGATACATAGTGACTACAAGCTTTGCTCTGATGAGTAAAAATGACAACAAAATATATATAAGAATAGACATATGGGATGGCTCAGTAGAACAAGCATTGCCTAGTTCAATCCCTGATTCTGCAAAAAAAAAAAAAAAAAAAAAAAGGAATACACATGAACACCAATGGAACAGAAAAAGATCAAAAATAAATGTATAAAAGGTAAAAAGATTCAGAATGCATATAATTGCTGAACTTTAAAAAAGGAACAAATATGGAAAAGGTAGAAAAAAAGAAATTCTGGGGGCAGCCAAATAGCTCAGAGGATTAAAGCATCTGCTTAGGCAGGCACAGCGCTGGCTGGGTGTGGTGGCGCATGACTGTAATCCCAGCCCTCGGGAGGCTGAAAACAGGAGGATCATTGCGAGTCCGATCTGTGTAGAGACCCTGTAGACCCTGTCCTAAATACAAAAAAAAAAAAAAAAAATCCTACAGAATAACGAAATGCTCTGACAGACAATAACTAAACTAGACACTATGATTGAGAAAGAAATCTCTGAAAGGGCATGATGCAAATGGAATAGTAAGATGTAGACTCTGAAGGAAAAAATCTGAAAGTAGGCTATAGTGATAGGTGCAAGTAAGAAAAAGAAAATAAAACTAAAAGGGTAGGGCCAACTAGGTAACTCAGTGGAATAAAGCGTCTGCTTAGGCAGAGCTCAGTGACCGGGGTTCAATCTCCAGTGTGTCATGCCAGCCCCACCTGGGTGTGCTGAGACAGTGACAGACTGGGCGGGGCAGCACACGCCTGTATTCCCCGTGCTTGGGAGGCTGAACACAGGAGAATCACTACAAGTCCAATCTACATAGTGAGACACTGTAGACCCTGTACTAAATACATTAAAAAAAAAAGAAAAACTAAAAGAGTAAGGTCTGTGGCCCAGAGAAAAATGTCTGTATTATACACCAGTTCTCAAGTCTTTCCTTTTCCCCTTCCTTCCATTCCTGTTCATAATTCTCACCAAGATGAACCTGCTTGCCTCACTGCTCTCCCAGTCCATCCTTCATAGTACAACCAAGGGTACTTAGGAGCTTCAAATAACTGCTCCCTGTTCCTGACAATGCAGGACTTATCTTCACTCATTTTTTACTCTACCACCTTTCACGACATAGTCCCTACTTACCTCTCTAGCTTATCACCCTTTTTCTACCAAAATTACCTCTGCCCCATACAAATTACTTGCATTTTAATAAAAGCTGTTCTATTCTTTCATTACTTTGTGCCTTTTCAGAGTTTTTTTTTTTTTTTTTTTTGGTGGACCAGGGGATTGAACTCAGGCCCTTGCACTTTTGCACTTGCCAGGGGAGCACTTATTCCACTGAGCCATCTCCCAGTAAATCAAGTAGCTCCAACTATGTAATCTTTTTTATCTTTCGCTTCTTTTTGGTATTCCTGCAACAAGCAAGCACAGAGCTGGCCGGGTTTGACCCCTGGTGTGCTGAGCCATCGACCCTGTACTAAATACATAAAAAAAAAAAAAAATCTGCTGGGATTACAGGCATGTATCACCATGTCCGGCTCTACTATGTAATCTTAACAGTGTTTTTAATCTGCTTTTGCTTTATTCTGCATTTGTCATGTTGTAGTTATGGTGGTAATTTATAAGAGTATACTAGCTTTCTTATCACTGAAACATAATATCTAACACCCACAACTTAAAGAGGCTTATTTTGCTCACAGTTTTGCTCCACGACCCTGAGCTTGGATTGCCACCATTCCATAGCCTGTGAGGAACTGGCTACACAAAAGGTGAGCATCAGGCAAGCCAACAAAGAGTCATCTATCTATACCTGAGACAGTTTCAGATCTTCCCATCTCTTTCATCTCTGCGCAAACACCGCTTCCTGTCAGTTCACCAGTAGCAGCAGCATCTCACAGAAGAGGGAACCCTGCTGTGAACTGCACATAAGAGGGATCTAGACAGGTAATGTGAGCTTCAGGAAAACCTAGTGTTTGATGATCTGAAGTGGAAATGAGGTGTGGGGGCTTGCATTGAAGAGCAGCTTCGAAAACAGATTAACATTGGCAAAAGATGTGATTTCACATTATACCTTGAGTCTACATGTCTCCCCAAAGCCTCCAGCAGTCACAGGTGGGCTTTTCAGGTGACTGGACCTGAAGTATGTGGTGCTGACATTATTTATGCATGTGATGCTGGGATTAAGAACATGTGTGGTTACTACATTAGGCCAACGACTGGCTTGGCATAGTTCTGGGTGTGGGTAATGCAAAGGCTCAGGCAGAGTGAGTGCTATCCGCCTGAGGGCACATGGCCAGGACACAGTATAAGGGCAGAAAAGAGGCTGCAGCTGTCTCTTGCTGCTCTGCTACATCACTACGTGCTGCTTCTCCATCACCTTGCTCCTCTGCTGCTTTCTGTCCATCATGCACTGTTTCTCCTCTGTAATGCCCCTCTGCCACACCTTCCAGGCTTGGAGCCAGCCAGATTGGAACTGAAACCTCTACCAACTGTCAGACACAATAAATGCTTGCTAGAAAAGGAAAGTTTCCTTCTTTAACTTTGGGTATTGAATATTTTATCTCAGTAATGAAAAAAGTAACTAAGACATTGTACAATAAATTAACCACTCAAGGCCTCCTATCAAACCCCACCCATAAGTAAGTGTACCTGATGGCGGGCTTTACAGTGGCCAGTAAGTCAGTGAATTTAACTGTACAGCTGCAGCTGGTGGCAAGCTGAAAGTTGGAATCCAGCACTTACTCAAGTCCACAGATGGGCCACCCAATCCAGCACTTTAGCTCTGCTGTCCACACCTCCTTCCTGCACCACACACTTGTCTTGGTCTGAATAAGCCCATAAAATGACCCTAGCCAGTAAAACTCAAACTGGAGAACTCTGAAAGGGAGAGACAACCAGTGATAGGATAGAACACTCTAAGACTGCCCACAAAAGGAAAGCTGCTTTTAAAAGAAAATACCAAGCATCTTACTTAAATTATGGGTTCACTGCCAACAGGTGAGTCACAGTCTCCAAGCCCACAGCTAACCAATGAAGCAAGGCAAGCCTAAAAGTGCTTCAGTACACAGAGTCCAGGCATGTTGTCTTAAAAGACAAGCCTCTGAGCACTATATATCAAAAGAGGGGGAGAAATAAACACAAAGAACAGAAACAATAATTGAAGGCAACTACTTCACTGTCCCAAACACTTCATCAATATTTGCTCTGGCGGGCTGGGGAGACAGCTCAGTGGAATAAGTGCTTGCCTGGCAAGCACAAGGTCCTGAGTTCAATCCCTCATACCACAAAAAAAAAAAAAAAAAAAAAATTGCACTGACAGCACCATTCTTAATGACTAGCCATACTGATAAAAATAAGAAGCCCTTTTATTGCTGATGAAGAATTGATTCTGCCTGCTGCAAAGGAAGATTGTGTGAATTTTTAGGAGTGTGACAGTTCAAAAGGGGGCACACAGCCGACAGTAGCAGCACATTCCGATAATCCTAGCGCTCGGGAGATACACCAAGAGCTGGAGGCCAGCCTAGACTACATAATGAGTTCAAGGCCAGCCTAAACTGCATAGGGAGATCTTGTCTCAAAAAGCCAAAATACAACAACAAAAGGTGGCACATAACCAAACTGATGAAACACCAGAGAATACTGAGGCACAATTGTTACAGGTCTAATGGTGACAAGAAAACAATACTTGTTTTTCTAAAATATACTTTCAGAAGGATATGCACAAGATTGTGCTACATGCACTTGTGGTGCCAACCAACACTACCACTGCAGAACTATTCAAGCTTTTGAATGCTTACATTTCATATCAGGAAAAACAAACTGGTAGTTTTTTGTCAGTACAAGGCACAGATGGATTACCTGCCACAAATGGATAGCTTCTGGTTTTACTCCTAGGGTCAAGGAGGTCAATTCTATACACTTGCTATGTGTAAGGGAAAGGCCGGCTAGTTCAAAGATGCCAATTAAGCCTAATAGTGTTTTATAGGATGTGATTAAAATTATCACTCATAGGGCTGGCCAGATAGCTCGGCAGACGCAGGGACCAGGGTTCAACCCCCAGGGTGCTGTGCTGGCCCTGCCTCCGGAGCTGGCTGAGATAGAAACTGAGACTGGGCACGGTGGTGCAGGCCTATAATCCCAGCACTTTGGAGGGTGAAAACAGGATGATCACTATGAGTCTGATCTGTGTAGTGAGATCCTATAGACCCTGTACTAAATACATTTTAAAAAAAAAAGAAAGAAAATCAACCACATTAAAGTACAAGCCCTTTCACTCAGCTAGCTTTGTGAGTAGCCGTTGGCTTTATAAGGGAAGATAACAGGCCAGAGTTTTTGAGCTTTGAGACAAACTCCAGAGATTTTAAAAAAAAAAAAAAAAGCAGGCACCATTAGCACCATGATTCAGAGGCATAGTCAAAAAGTTAACTCAGTTCAATTAAAAAAAAAAAAAAAAAAAGTTAACTCAGGGCCGGGAGATGGCTCAGTGGAATAGCACTTCTCTGGCAAGCACAATGGGCCTGAGTTCAATCCCTGATTCCAAAAAACAAACAAAAAAAAAAAGACTGCACCCATCCTTAGCTGAGTTTATGCAAGCTTTTAAGGGCTGGAGAGATAGCTCAGTAGAACAAGCTCTTGCCTGGCAAGCCCAAGGGCCTGGGTTCAATCCCTGGTTCTGCCAATAATAATAATAATAATAATAATAATAATAATAATAATAACAATAATAAAAAGTTAACTCGTGTGGCATAGTCAACCTGCTCAAAAACTCACTTCAGAGGAAAATAATGACTATGTTCAAGTTGGCAGATAAAGTGGCTGCAACCAAAGCCCAATTGGAAGTATGGGGAGAGGCAAACAAACATGGATTTCTGACATATTTCAAACAGTCAGAGGTGCTGAAAAAAGACTCAGCCACGGCCTTCCTTCTTTCAACTGTTGCATAATCATCTAACTAACTGAGTTTGAACACTACTTCCTAACCACAAAAGACCCCCAGATTGAAAAGAAACGGATCCATGACCCATTTTTTTCCCCCCCCGGAACCAGGGATCAAACTCCAGCCCTTGTGCTTGCCAGGGAAGCGCGTATTCCACTGAGCCATCTCCCAGGCATTGACCCACTTTTGAGTAAGACAGATAAACAGACTTTGCCCTTGCTATAAGTGGAACAACACTTTGAAGTCACAAATGAAGGAGGCCTTTAAATTGTAAGGGCTAGCCAAATAGCTCAGTGGATTAAAGCCCTGTTTAGGGGGTTCAATCCCCAGGCTTGCTGTGCTGGCCCCACCCCAGGGTCACGCTGAGCTAGTGATCAAGCCTGGGCATGGTAGCATGTGCCTATAATCCCAGCACTTGGGAGGCTGTAAAAAGGAGAATCACTAGGGAATCCAGGAGTCCAATCTACATAGTGAGGCCCTGAACACCCTGTAGACCCTTTCCCTAAATATAGAAAAAAAAATTATTATCTGACAACTTTAGATCTCCATATTCTGCCTTGGATTAAAGTCAAAGCAGAGCATCTGAGACTGCCACAAATGCACTAAAAATCTTGTCTCTACCATCTTATCTTTAACAACACCAAAAAATGACATTCAAGTACACTGGACATAAATTACATACTTAGGGTACTACTGTCTTCCATTACCCCCTCTCTCTGATGAAATAATATAGTTGTACAAAAAAAAAAAGCTCAGGGCTCCTATTGATTCTTCAGTATGGTGAGTTATATAATTATTTCACTATATATTATAATGTAATAATAAAAAAGTACATAATATCCTTGGCACCAAAAACAAAACATAAATCTCTCCTGAAAAAGTTCAACCAAAAAAATACAGTAATCAAAAAAGTACATAATAAATATGATGCAATTCAGCCTTCCCAAAACTACCCTCTCTCTAGACCTAGAAAAACTGTCTTCCATGAAACCAGTTCCTGGTATCAAAAAAGGCAAAGGAAGACTGTGTAAGGAGATTCCCTCCACGGTCCACACGCTCCAAGACAGAAAGCTCATGGCAGAAGGGCACAGCACAGGAAAGTTGCTTGGTACACAGTAGCTGGGAAGGAGCAGAGAAACCATATGAAAGAGAAAGGGGCAAGGAAGGGCCCCTACACAGCATCCATGGCCCTGCCTCCACGACCTACCCAGACACACCTAGATATGTGCTCTACTCACCTGCTAGGCATTTCTGAATCCCATGAAGTTGATCTTCAAGATTATGCTCAAATCCAACTTGGGTCAACTTTATATCCAAACACATCTTAAAGCACACTTAAATATCCAAATAAAGGAAACAGCAAGTTCATAACATAATACAACTAACTACTCTGCAATAATCCCTCCCCAAATTCTCAATACTCCTATTTTTCAAAAGTCAAATCTAAGTCTGTTCTGAGATTCAAAGACAAACTCTTAGTGATAAACCTCTGTAAAAATCAAAAAACAAGTTATATAATCCCTAGGTACGATGAATGGCACATTCCCATTTCAAAAGGGTTACATGGTGATAGTATTATAGACAGCTAAGCTATTTGAAAATATTACAGGCAGTTAGTAGGGCTGGGATCTCTGAAGTCAGTACAGAAGGCAATTGTGGCTGGAAGCACACAGCTGACGGTCCAGCCTCAGGGTTCAGAAAGGACTCCCACCACATCCTTCCCAGGGATGAACCGCAGGGACTGAAGTAGGCAGCCAATCACAAATGGTGGAAGTCCAGAACCTCCTTCTCCCACCCCTTTCAGGGAAGTCTCTGTTCATCCCAGGCACTCTTGCTCTATGACTTGCTTCCCCAGTTGATCCCCTTTTAATTGAACATTACCTAAACAATTATACTTGTACTCTTATCAGCTGACCATAATTTTGTCCCACCTCATGCCCACACTGTGATTTCCCACAGGATCAATATTACCTGAGCAACTACACTTACAATCTTATCAGGTAACTACCATTTTGTCTCACTTACGCCCACCTCACTGCAGGGTTTTATTCTGTAAGACTCCCTTGAGAAGTGAGTTCACCAGGGCTCCCCACTCAGGACCCCTGTCCCACTCAGACAGCTTTCTCCCTTTCAATAAATACCTCTAAGAATTTATTCTTCAATTTTAACAAACACAAACTTGGCATAGTGGACACCTAGCAGGTCAAGAATTCTATTTCCCTTATATGGATTATTTGGAGGTCCTATATCATATGCCTTATATCAATAGAAAAGAATTGGCCAGCACTCAGAAGGAGGCTGAGGCAGGAAGACTGCTGCAAGTTCACAGCCAGCCTGGGTACATGGTGAGCTCAAGACCAGCCTGATCTCCATAGCCTATCTAAAAAAAAGAAAAAGAAAAGAAAAGAACTGCATCAAAGCAAGACCAAAAGCCCACAAGACAAACACTGTGTGCTGTAGCTCCATGTCCCACTTCTGGGCATGTGTCATTAAAATGTGGATTCCAATGGGAATAAGTGGCCCCAACCCTTGCTGCTTGCAGCCCACAAGACCTCTCTTTTGGGCTTGTTCTACAAACAGCCTGCAGGTTTCCTCAGCTAATGTCCCATGGTCCTAGCACATCCAACCCACTGGGGCCTCTATTTTACCTCCAGCTTCATTCACTTCCACACTTTCACAAATTGCTCAATCAGTGGATTGTTCTCTAACTTCCAAGCCCTCTTATGAAATCCAGGTGGAAACCTCTTGTAACTCACAACCAGCAATGCACAGAGAAAGCTATCAGCAAAAGCAGGACTCAGACCCCCTTGGACCACAGCTATCCTCTCCAGTGCCTGGTTGGCTACACATGGTGATTAGATACCAGGGAACCAATTCTAAGAGGTTTTGCTCAAGCAAGAGTCCTAAAGACTCCTTCACTCCTTTCCTTTTCCTCTTCTCTGTCTCACTCTCCCACTTTCCCTTCCTCCCTCCCTATCTCTTTTGGTTTTTTGAAACAGAATCTTGCCATGTAGTTCAGGCTGGCCTCAAACTCCCAGGGATCATTCTGCCTTACCTTCCCAAGTACTGAAATTACAGGTGCATACCATTAGCCCCTGCTCAGACTCTTCTTAAATGAAAAACCGGTACTTTGGGGCTAGGGATATAACTCAGCGGCATAAGTGCCTGCCTGGAAAGTACAAGGTCCTGAATTGAAGCCCTGGTACAAAAAAAAACCGACACTTTTACATCCTTAAGCATGCAATGGGTAGCATTTTGCTAATTCAATCTGAGATGTCCAAGGCATCTTTCTGCTCATCCTTGTACAATACAAAGTATAGTACTGGGTTTCTTAATAGTGATAATCTTTAGAAGCTACAGCTCCTTGAGCTCCAACTTTAGGTTTTTTAATTTTTCTTTTCTGCCCTTTCCACCAATTCTCACTGTATCTCTGGCTAAAAGAAACCAGAAGTCATCCACTGTCACAGCCTAAATGTCACGCTGTCTTGAAATTTCCTCCTCAAAATTCATTAACCCATTCTTAATAAAGTCTCCTGCAAAGTCTCAAGACATGGACAAAATGTAGACAAGTTTTCTGCCAGCATATTAGAACAGAGCAGCCTCTGGTCCATATGCCAATGGAGTCCTGTTCCCAGTGGAAAGATCCTGAACTGGGCTTTTACTATCTGCGTTCCTATCAGCATTCTAGTCTTCTGAGCTCTAATCAAAATTACCCATCAGGCTCTGCTAACAACTGTCTAGGGCTTCTCTAGCCCACATCTCTAAACCTTTCCAAAATCCTCCAGTAAACCAATTTCAAAGATTTCTACACCAAGCTGTACAGAGGCACAGGGGACGAGGAAGGAAGGGAAGAAGAGAGGGAAATCTAGAGAAAGACAAGCAGGCAAGCAGAAACACACAGAGACAGAAAGAGACTGGCCAGCAAGCCAAAGTCAACAGTCAGAAAAAAGAAACAAGTTTTGTTTTGACAGTTTTCATACGATCACAACTGCCAATGAAGTTTTCCAAAAGCAACATTAACTATAATACCAAGGTGAAGAAGCAGGGCATAGTGGTACACAGCTGTAATCCCAGCAATTGGGAGGCTGAAGCAGGAGGATTGCAGAAAGTACAAGTCCAGACTGGGTGACATAGTGAGTTCAAGGCCAGCCTGAATTACAGAGCAAGAACCTGACTCAAAAAAAAAAAAAAAAACAGTGAAGAATATTAACTACCGTGATCTATTCTAAATCTTGGTATCTATCCTAGTGAAATACTTACATGTGTGAATAAAGATCTGTCCAAGGATGTTTCCTGAAGCACTGTAAAAATGAAATACTAGATGATGCTCTTTATATGTCAGATTGATAAAATCTGATTAGTAGGTGAGATAAATAAGATAAAATATGGTATGTTGGGCTGGGGAGACAGCTCGGCAGCATAAGCACCTGCCTGGCAAGTACAAGGTCCTGAATTCAATGCCCAATACCAAAAAAAACTATCCTCCTGCCTCAGAGTGCTAGCATTACAGACATAGGCCACCAAGCCCAGCAAAACTATATTTTTCAACGAAAAACAAAGTTGTACCACTATTCTTCCTACATTTTTACATTCATAATTTACATATGAATGTATAAGTTATATTGTTTATACAATGTATTTATGTAATACATTCACATTTTAAATATTACTATGTATTTCATTAAATACATATAAATAAAATGTAAAATGGTCAAAAAGAAAAAAGATTTCTATACAGCATGGTCAGACATAGTCACAGAAACAACCCTACATGTGAAATTTCTGAACTACCTTTCAATGACTAAAACCCCAGCTCTTGGGGAGTCTAAAAACAAGTAGATCATTACAAGTCCAATTTACGAAGTGAGACCCTGTAGACCTCGTACTAAATACAAAAAAAAAAGGGGGGGGCAGCCAAATATCTCAGCAGATTAAAGCACCTGCAAGCAGGCGGTCTACTGTGCCAGCCCTGCCCCTGGGGTGCAGAGACAGCAATTAAGACTGGGCGTGGTAACTCGTGCCTGTAATCCTAGCTCTTGGGAGGATGCAAACAGGTAGATCACTACTAGTCCAGTCTAGTAGTGAGACCCTGAACACCCTGTAGACCTTTCCCTAAACTACAAAGAAAAAAAAAATTTTTTTTTTAATTTTTAAAAAGAAATTATGAAGACAAAAAGAACAAACAACAACCACTAGGAAAATAACAAGGTAGAAAGTACTAATTATTGAATCTTTGATGTAATTCAGGTATAAAAAATAAGATACGCAAACAGCTACACTCTCTTAATTTACTGATAAGAGGCATATGGTATAATAATGTCTGTAAGTATAACATCATGCATGCACCTTCTATGATACCAAAACATTATGAAAACAGTTTGCAATGTATTAATTTATCAAATCCATGTTGCCAAGGTATCTTAAAACTGTCTCATTGATATTTGTACTTCAATAAAACAAAATAAAAATAAAAAAAAAGAACAAACATGGGCCAGGGAGGTGGCTCAGTGGAATAAGCGCTTCCCTAGCAAGCGCAAGGGCTTGAGTTCAATCCCCGGTTCCACCAAAATTAAAAAAGGACAAACAATTGAAAAAAGGAGACAATACAAATTAAGCATTAACTGCTCCTTTCCACAGCCCAGCAGAAATACAAGTACAGTTGTCTAAATCATCGTGCTTACATACATAAATTTATCTCTTTCCCTCACTCCCTCTCCTGTTTTTCTCCTCAACTCGGTAATTCCTTCCTTTTAAATAGGTTCATTCCCTTTTCTCAGTATATATTGTACCCTTCAGACCTTATTTCCTTTCAGGTTCCCACATTAAGGAAACAATACAATGCTTCCACATGAGTGTCTGATTTATTTCACTTAATATGGTCTCTAGCTCCATCCATTTACCAATAAAAGCCTCAAATTTATCGTGTTTTATACCAGAGAAATAGCTCGGCAGAATGAGAGCTTGCCTGGCAAGTGCAAGGCTCTGAGTTCAATCCCCAGTACCACGAAATAAATAAATAAAATAAAATAATAAATTACAATACTTAAAAAAAATACTCCACTGTGTAAATATACCACATCTTCTTTATGCATTCCTCAGTTGATGGGCATCTGGGTTGTTTCCAAGATTTAGTTATGAAAAATTGTGCTGCTATAAACATAGGTGCACACATATCTCTGTGATACATTTTTGGGTCTTCTGGAAAAATATCCAGGAAGGGAATCACTGTGTGGAACATGACCTTCAACACTAGCTTTTTAAGGAATCTCCATACTGATTTCCATAGTGGTTATACCAGTCTGCACTCACACCAATAGTACAGAAGGGTTGCTTTTTCTCCACAGTCCCTCCAGCATTTGTTATTGGCTGACTTCTTGATGTTAACCATTTTTCTGGGGTGAGATAGAATCTCAGTATTATTTTAACTGCATTTCTCAAATAACCAATGGTGTTGAACATTCTTTCATATATTTACTTGCCATTTGTAGTTCTTCATCTGAAAAGTGTACATTCATCTGAGATGCCTACTTTTGGATTGGGTCTTTGAATTTGGGGAGCCAAATTTTTTTCATTCTTTATATGTTCTAGATAGAAGGCCTCTGTTGGAGGGACAGCCAGCTGTAATTTTTTTCCCAGTTTGTGGGTTTTCTTTTTACTCTTTTAGAGATTTAAGTGCAGAAACTTTTTAAAAAGATGAGATTCCAGGTATTGATTCTCTGAAGCATTACCCATGCAATTTGATTTCTGTTCATGAACTCTCCACCTACCTTTAGGTCTTTAAGATTTCTACCACATTTTCCTCTAGAAGATTTTAGTGTTTTGGTTTTAATGTTTAAATCTTTGATTCATTTTGACTATAGTTTAGTGCATGGTGATAGACATGGGTCTAATTATAGCCTTTGGCATGTAGAAAACCAGTTTTTCCAGCACCATTTATTAAAGAGGCTGTCTTTCTTTCAGTGAACATGTCTGGCCCCTTCAACAAAGATAAGGTGGCTGAGTGGGTCGTCTGCCATCTTCTAGCCCATTCCATTGATTCTCAGGTCTGGTTTATGGCAGTGCCATGCAGATTTCATTACAGTAGCTTGATAGTATAATTTCAAGTCAGGGATTGTGATACCTCCTGCCTTTCTTTGTTTCCCAGGATTGCTTTTGATATTCTTTTTTTTTTTTTTAAATGTTACTTTAATCTGTATTATATTATATAAGTTCTGTTACATTTATTACATAAATATAAAAAAATTACATATGTAGCTCTATTACCTATACATGTTTAAAAAAAAAACAAAAAAACCAAGCTTATAGTCAGGCCTGGTAGTACACACCTATAATACAGCACTCAGGAGGCTGAAGCAGAAGAAATACTATGAATTCAAAGTCAGCTTGGGCTACATGCTGAACTATATACAGCAGAGAGAGAGACACAGGGTATGGGGGGACAGAGACAGGGAGAGACAAAGAGAAAGCTAGGAAGGAAAGAAAGAGCTTCTTCCATCAAATACTGAATTACAAATATATGTAATTTTCACGTTCCTTATATGCTAAAGACCTACTGTTTCATAATACCTGTACTGCGTGAAATTCTTTCCCCAAGTTTTACCTCTTAAGACAATTTCCCATTCCAACAAGGCATCCCATGACAAGTCCGTCAAATTGAGCCTGAAAGCAGAACAATTTGTGGCACTTAGAGAAGATAACATTTGTGTTCATGTAATATGAAAGCTTCTTTCCCCTAAATTTTGGTAAGCATATTATACTGGAAATTCAAACTATAATAGAAATTCTGTTCTGTACATTAAATCAGATGAGACAACCTGCCACTGACTCAGCAACTTTTTCATTTTACAACCTGTACTTGAAGATGTAAACATAGGACTGAAACTTAACTTTCAAACTGAGCAGCAAAGCCAATTCAAAACCAATATTTGTCTTGGCAGGAAATGCCTGGGAACATACAAGATATTTTGGCCTTGACTGGCAGATATATAAAGAGCAAAGGTGCCCTATTCTTTTTCAAGCAAAAACTCCTGTGGATAGCTACAAATTAGCTTTTATTACAGATGCTTATTTTTTTTTATAAATAGCTCCTCACCCAAATAACCTTCCAAATCTGGCAGAAGGAACTGTTACAACCTACACACCATTACAGTTCCTTGTAATTTAAAACATTTGCTTTTAAGAACAGTCTCCACATACCAACTCTGCCAATTTTTTCAGCTAAAAGCTTCAACTACAAAATGCTGTGTTTACTCTCAACAACAGAATGCTCTCATTTACAAATTATACAGAAGTAAATTAGTTCAACAGACAACTTCAACAGTTCTGACATCATAGCTTTTCAGTTATTCAAACAACTAGCCAAGGGTACTAGTCGCCAAAGTCAAATGCCATACAATCAATTCATTAAAACCAGTAATACAAAGGATTAGATCCTTAATCTCAATGACTATTTTGCAAAATTGTCAACAAATACCAATGTGAGCAAACATGGAATTAATGGCAGGAACGTTCCAACTTTTACTAGATTACTAGAAAATTGAATCTAAAGCAAGCCTAAATTAGTGGCAGATTATATTTATAAATTCAAATTTATTTCTGAGTTCCCAATTTTACATCAAGAAGGCAGCTTATTGACTTTTTTTTTGTACCAGGGATCCAACTCGAGACCTCGTGCTTGTGAGGCAGGCGCTTATGCCACAGATCTGCATCTCTGGCCCTATAGACTCTTAACACAACAAAATTGGGAAGAAATACAGGGATTTTTTCATGGTTATAGTGATCAAAAACATGTACATTTAACACATGTAGATGAGATTTTTGCAACAAATTTTGCTTCTACTGCATGTACCCAAAAAAATTATGCATTTCAGGAAGCTTAATACACATATCACCTCAAATCAAATATTTGAGAACTTAGCAACTCCAAACTAAGGACCTCCTCCATTGTCACACACACCCTGGCTAATGTGCCACCCCACCGCCTCGCTAGCCTGCCCTATATTCCTTATCTAGGGTGTACTGTACTTTTTTTTTCCGCTCTTTTGCTTGGCCCAAGCTTCCTTTGCAGTTTCTCCCTTACCCTTTACTTTAATTTTTCCTACTCTATAAATGTGAAACTTTACTACCCTTAAAAATACATATATATACATATATATATATGTATATATATGTATATATATGTGTATATATATATACATATATATATATCATATGAAAAACATACATCCTACATCTTCCAACAGGAAGGCCGGAAGAGGAGACCTATTTCTATAGGAAACTGGCGTCTGAGAAGAACCACCTAACATGGCCAAGCACTCAAGCGAGCTCGATGGGTCAACTTCTCGGCTCCAATGCCTGGCAGTCTTCTCTCTAAGGCACTCCTGGAGACGACACTTTCCCTCACAGCCCACGTAACTAGGGTAACAGCCTAAGTTTTCCCATGGGACACAACGTAGCGGGAAAGGCGGGAGAACTAGTTAAAAACTGGGTCACTCCCTACTGGTACTGGAGCAGCAAGATCTGACAGGGTGGTGTTGAAGAGCGGAGAAGGACCGCGCACGGAGGCCGCCGTCCCGACGCGGAGCCCCAAGCTCGCCGACGCTGAGGCGCAGGAGAACGCGCCCTCAGTCCACCTGCGACACCTGCCGGGCAGCGCGTCCTCCCTCCCGGCACTCTCCGCCCCGAGCTCAGCGCCCGGTCCCAGAGCAGCGCGGCCCAGAGCCCCGGCCCAGGCCCCGCGCACTCAGGAGGCCGCGAGCCCCGGAGGCCGCGCGAAAGGGCCCCTGCGGCCGCAGCCTCGCCCGGTGCATCCTGCAGGCGCTCGGGGCTCCCTGGGCCCGGAAATCACGGAAACTAGGCCGGGAACCCCTGCGCCGACGCCGACGCCGCCCAGCGACCCCCGCGGCCCGGTCGCTACACTCAGCCCCAGCCTCGCTGCCGCTGGGCGCCCTGCCGGCTTCGGAGCGCCGCCCGCGAAGGGCCTGCGCCACAGACTCACCTGCCGCCGCCCCGTCAGCGCCACCCGACACGGATCCTCCCGAGGCGTGAGAGCGCCGGTGCGGCCCGGGCGCCCCGCGGGGCGGGGCGGGTAAGGCGGGGCGAGGGCGGGGCGGGGCGGGGCCGCGCGCCAGCTGCCGATCTGCGCCTGCGCTGTGCCGGGGTCGAACTCGGGGGGCGCCGCTGGCCGCGGGGGGTGGCGGCCTGGGGCGCGCGCCGGGAAGGCGGGTCGGCTCTCGGGCGGCAGGGATCCGCGCAGCGGTCCGCGGCACCTTGTCCCGCGCGCAGGCCGCCACGCTGTGTTCCTTGCTCCTTGCGTCCTTCAGTCCCCGTCCGCACAGCAGGGCTTTCCGTCCTCCCGCTCCCTCCTGCGGGGGTCGCGGGGGCGGGGCTGCGCTCCAGCCCCGCCCCCAACCGAGGCCGCGGCGCGCGCCCGGCCTTTCCTGCCCGCTCCCGCGGCGCGACCCCGGTGTGCCAGGCTTCCGTGCGCGCGCGTGGAGGTGCGGCGGGCGCGGCCGCTCGGTCTCCGGCAGGTGGCCGCCGCTCTTCTCCTGACTTCCAGAGACCGGGAAGGTGACGTGAAGGGGCTCGGGGCACTGAGAAGGACCGAGGGAAGTGGGATTTCCTGCGCGGGCGCGCGGCGGAGCGCTGCGGGCTGGCCGTGGCGCCGAGAGCCCGGCGGGGCTGCGCTGCACCGCGCCGCGTTCCCAAGATTGCGTGGGGTGGTCGCGCGTTGCTGCCCGCGGGGCGCCTCTCCGTCGCTCTGTGCGCGTCCGAAGACTCCAAATGCACCTTCGTTGAGATACTTACTGACAGTATTTTAAAGATAACATAACCGATCAAGAAGCAGCAAGTGGCTTGAAATCAATTAGAACTTTTGTTTTTTACCTACTTACCCAGCAATTTATAAAAGATTCCACCGTAGATCACAGTAGAACTGGTAAGATCTGGAAAGTTCTTTCTTTTTTTTTTTTTTTTTTTTTTTTTTTTTTTTTTTTTTTTTTTTTTTTTTTTTTTTTTTTTTTTTTTTTTTTTTTTTTGTCTTTTTGAGACAGGGTCTCACTATGCAGTTCAGGCTGGCCTTAAACTCACTTTGTAGCTCAGGCTGGTCTGGAACTCACAATAATCCTCCTGCCTCAGCCTCCCAAGTGCTGGGATTACAGGCCTGCGCCACCACGCCCGGCAGGATCTGGAAAGTTCGGTGAATATTCCTGTCTGTAATGATCGCTTTCCTCTCTCTCATCTGTATTTTTGTTTAAAAAGAAAAATAGCATGATCACACCAGGATTATGAAATGCTCTTCTCAATTTTATCCTGAATTTTATTGCACATACAGGTAATTCAAGGTTTGTATTCGATCATTCAGAATAATTCAGTCAACTGACTCAAAAAATATTGATGGCTCAGTAGAATAAGCGCTTCCCTGGTAAGTGCAAGGGTCTGAGTTCAATCCCCGTTTCTGCTCAAAAAAGAAAGAAAACATATTGATTGAAAAGAAATGTACATCGATAGAAATATGGCTTATTTAACAATAGTTTGGCCAGGCGTGGTGTACACCACGAATCTCAGCTTCTGGAGGAATGAGAACAGCAAGTCCTCGAGGCCTTGTCTCAAGGGCCTGGGATGCACCCCGGCGCTCTGATTCAGTCTCACTGTAGTTCCCAGTCACTTTGGGCTTCTGGAAACCATCATTGATAGTGACAATTGAGACAGACGTTATTAAAAGAATCTAGTATCTTAAAATTTAGTTGGAACCTCTTGACCCTCCTTACCAAAGTGCAAATAAAATTTTAATTGCAAAATAATATTTTAAAAATATTTAACTGGGTTGAAGGTTATGTATATCTATAGATAGAGAGCTTGATGGGCTTGTATGTGGCCACAATTCCTAGCATCACACATGAACACACAAATTAAACTAGATTATCTTAGTGGTTATGTATTGTTAACTCTCAAAACAGAATTCCTTGATCTTTCTTACACTGTTGAAAAAATAGAAGGAACTAGTATAATCTAATTGATTTTTCTCATTTTGCAATTTAGGGTTTCAGAAATTAATATTCCTTAATGCTTTAGTCAGATGTGGCACACACCTATAATCACAGCACCTGGGAGACTGGAGCAAGAGGATGGCTGGGAGTGCAAGGCCACCGTAGGGCGCATGAGTTCAAGGCTACTCTGCACTGCATAGTTAGACTTTGTCTCAGAAAACAAAACCCCAAAAAAACTTACAATAAAAAAGCCAGAAAGATATCTCAATGGTAAAAGTGCCTGCCTGGCAAGTTCATGGTCCTGAGTTTCATCCCTGGTACAAAAAAAAAAAAAATATCAAACCCTAAACGTTTCTGTGTAAGGGCAGAATCACATGTGCACATTTGCATGCCACATGCTTTTCCAGAGCCCAAAATCTAGCATGGAAGCACATAGTCCAGGTGTGGGGGCACACACCTGCAGTTCCAGTGTGCCCATAGTCCCAGGCAGGAGGATCACAAGTTCAGGGCCAGCCTGAGCTACATAGTGAGACCCTGTCTACAAAATTTATATTTCTTATGTTTTAATTGTCCTATAGTTTTATCTTGGATTGACATCTTCTTGCCAAAGTTTCAGAAAAAAATCTTAAATTTTCATCAGGGGCTTAGAAGCTCTTGATTCAAAAGCCTTCTGAGCTGCACTCTTACATGCCCATTGGGGAAAATTCATTTTTATATTTAATTTTTATATTTAACATGTAAATATTTTTACGTGTCTTAAAAGCATGAAGAGAACTTGAGAATCCCCTAACCATATGATTGTGGTAATTGCAGCATCAGTTTCAAATGGGCCGATAGCATGTACAGTCCTGAGGTCCAGTGCGTCACTCAGTGCTAGAGCACAGGTGAAGCCTTGGGGCAGTCACTGCAGCCCGTTGGAGAGGACTATGTCACCCAGAATGCTTCCTCTTGGTGCTTTCTGACAGGGCACGGTCCCTGCAGGCCTCTGTGGATCTGCAGCACAAAGATACTGAATGGAACTGTTGAAAGTTTTCCTAAAATCAGCAAGGTGCTTTTGGTAGCTATCTTTAAAGTGGCAGAAGGCCCCATCACTTTTATCATTCTGTTTGTTTTCTTCAAACTTTCATAGCAAGTCAGGCATGGTGGCACATTCCTGTAATTCCAGCTACTCAGGAAGCTGAGGCAAGAGGATTTTGAGTTCAAGATAACCCTGGCAATGTAACAATGTCTTGTCTTAAAAAAATCCTAGCCAGACATGTTGACCAATGGCTCTAACCTGAGCACTGGAGAGTCTAATGTGAGAGGATGACTGTGATTTTCAGGCAGCCTGAGCTACATAGTGAGTTCAGGGCAGCCTACACTGTGCAGCAAAGTCCTGTCCAAAAAAAAAAAAAGAGAGAGAGGGAGAGATTGGGAACATGGCTAACAAGCACAAGGTCCTAAACTTGATTCCTGGTACCAAAGAAAAGCATAAATGAGTTCAAGGTCTGCCTGCACTACATAATGAGACCTTGCCTCAAAAAAAATTGAAAGAGTTTGGAGAGAAGTACAGCTTAGTGGTAAAGAGCACTTGACTGGCATGTGTAGTGCATACAAGCTGGATCCCAGCCCTGCGCACATGCACATGCACACGCACACCAAAATGGTGAATGACTGGCATAAATCAGCCTCCGTTCTTGAGCAAGTTACTTTTCCTCATCGGTAAAGTGGGTAGAATGATATTCATAAAGAAGTAAGAAGGGCCAGGGAGATAGTTCAATGGACTAAGTGCTTGCCTGGCAAGCGCAAGGTCCTGAGTTCAATCCCTGGTACCACTTATTAATTTATAATGTTATAAATATTAAGCTAGTTCAGTAATACTAAGTACATGTGATACAAAGCATTACGTGCGACTATCCTTGCCTCATAGTGTTTATGTCTAATGTCTCTGTTTCTTTGTGTGTGTGTGTGTGTGTGTGTGTGTGTGTGTGTGGTTTTTGGTTTTCTGAGACAAGTTCTCCCTATTTAGTTTAGACTGACCTTGAACTCATTATGTAGCCCATGCTGGCCTCAGACTCATGGAGACCCTCCTGCCTCAGTCTCCTGAGTGCTGATACTCCAAGCAAGCACCGCTCTGCCAAGTGTCCTAGGGTTCTGTCTTTGTGTGGTTCCTGCATGTTAAATGCTAAAAGGCTTTCTGATGCTTACACAGAATATGTCAAAAGTAACAGTATCTCAAAAGTATAAAATAAAATACAGTATCTCTAACAAGATGCAATTGTAAAAAAAGACTTCTAAGCCATAAGTGCTGGCTTGTTCCTGCAATCCCAGCATTTGGGAGGATGAGACAGGAGGATCACCAAGACTTCAAGGCCAGCCTGAGCAACAGCCTGCACTACAAAGCTAGATCCTGCTCAAAAAAAAACAAAAGACATCTGTCTGTATCTCATGCAGATGACAAGATCAGTTGTTTGCCCCCAAAAACCATCTACCCTGTCACTAGGCAGCCCAGTGAGCAGGTCTAGAGAGTGTGTCCTCCCGAAGCTGAACTCTAAAATGACTATAGCTCCAACCAGCACTTTGTTTATTGTTGGTTGGTTGGTATTGGGAGTAGAACTCAGGCCCTTGTGCTTGCCAGGCAGGCACTATGCCACTGAGCTATATTCTGGGTCCCTGGCCAATGCATTGATTGCTAAGTACGCCCTTGGCCAGTCTTAGCCAGCTGAGCCACTCGGGGACTCGCTGTGCACAGAGACCACAGGCGAGTGTGTTTCTCCTTCACAGCTGCCAGAGGCTGGAGGTATGCCTTACACAACAGCTGCCTCACACTCAGACAGCACCTTGTGCTGGGAGATCCCAAACACTCACTGATGGGTGACCTTTTTTAAATGAACATAACTGAGTTCATTCAGCATTTGACTTAGCATTCTAGTGCCAGCTCAGTGTACAACCTTAGTGACCATGTTTACGAGAAGATACTCAGGAAAAGTAGAGAGATTGATTTTATTTGATCTGCTCTTCATAAACAACCTTTGTCCAAGAGATTTCATTAGAATATATTTTACGTGTTTAAGATTTGCCTCAAAATAATGGGACTGAGGGGGGGAAAAGGCTTTTTTTTTTTTTCCACTGTTTAAGTCTATATAATAGCCTATCTCACAGTGTGGAGAGTGCTGGAATAGGTTAGACTTTCTTGCTATAGCAAGCTCAAATTGTGCCAGACTGCTCTGATTATCTGTCACAGAGTGTGGCTTGCAATTTCTTTTGCTTTGCTTTACTTTTATTTCTTTTTTTTTTTTTTTTTTTTAAAGAATTAAAGGCCGTGACTCATCCACATGGCTGACACTGATAAAGAATGTACAAACCGCTGTATAGGGTTTAAGGCTAAGTCCTGAGGGGATTTGACTGACACTGTCAGATACAAAAGTTACGTATTTTGTTATATAGGTCTTGCTCTATCTTGGTCTTAACCATCCAGCAGAAAGGCATAAAAATAAAATATAAAAAGTAAAGCTATATTTATATGCTGAGCTAAAAAAAAAAAGGCTCAATTCAACAATTTCTGGCACTGCCAGTCCTACAGATAACCCACTACTGTTATGGACAACTGGACTATATTAGATTCTCTGCTGAATTCATGTACCTGAATATATGAATGGTAATGGAATGCACATCTCTGACAAAAGTAAACAAAAAAGGGGATATGAATGAAGGACCATTTTGTAGTGGAAATATATATGTGTGTGTGTGTGTGTGTGTGTGTGTATACAAAATAGCACAGATATACAGCTACTTCCTCTTAGTTTAATGACAAGAAAGTTTTGAACTTTCATTCAATAATTGAACATCAAAGATTCAATAATTAATAGTGTTTAGACAAAATGTTATGTCTGCATCTTGTACTGGGAATAGCTACTACAAAGGCAACAATATGCAATGTATTAATTATTGTAACTGCACTATTAATGTGTTTTTTTGTTTTGTTTTGTTTTTGTCTTTTTGAGACAGGGTCTCACTATGCAGTTCAGGCTGGCTTTAAGCTCACTTTGTAGCTCAGGCTGGCCTTGAACTCACAACAGTCCTCCTGCCTCAGCCTCCTGAGTGCTGGGATTACAGGCATGCGCCACCACGCCCGGCCCTACTAACTATTTTGAAAATATTTCATTGCTACTTCTTTCTCAATAAAATTGTTTTTAATTTTTATTTTATTGAAGTACAAATATCAATGAGACAGTTTTAAGATACCTTGACAACATGGATTTGATAAATTAATACATTGCAAACTGTTTTCATGTTTTAGTATCACAGAAGGTACATACATGATATTATACTTACAGGCATTATTATAGCATATGTCTCGTATCAGTATATTAAGAGAGTGTAGCTGTTTGCATATCTTATTTTTTATACCTGAATTACATCAAAGATTCAATAATCAATACTTTCTACCTTGTTATTTTCCTAGTGATTGTCCATAGTACTAGAAGCGGACATAATATCCTGTCCAACCACCATTAGTGCAAATCTTGCCTCATGGAATTATGTAGAAGCACGGTGTTATCTATCCCAACTGTACTGTCCATACACACACATCATGATTCTCCCTTTATATACCCCTTCCTTTATCTACACCTGTCAAAGATGGGCACTCCATTGTCATTCAACTAATTTAGGTGCCTGAACTCGACGACACAATCCAACACAGTCCAGCATTCCACAACAATAGTGAGTTATCTGAAGAAGTTGTCCACCATAGCCATTTACAGCTCAAATTATTAAAAAATTTGCATCTAAAAAAGAAAAATAGTGAAAAAAAAAAAGGCTTTAAGTAAAGGATTAAAATAGTTGAAGTGTGCTGATTGACACTTGTGAGTTCCTTATGTTGCTCTTCTTACATCTTTTCAAGATTTTCCATAACAAAAAGTAGTTTAAAGCCAGGCCTGGTAGCACATTCCTATAGTCCTAGCACCTTGGGAGGCTGAGGCAGGAGGACCGCAAGTTTGAGACAAGTGCAGACAATTTAGTGATATAGTAAGACCCAAGGCCCTGTGTTCAATCCCTAGTGACAGAAACCAACCATTGCTTTAAGTATCTTATGAACTTGTAAAGTTGATCTGGAAAGCAATCTTTAGAGATTAACTCACTTGCTCAGTGGGCTCCAACTTGGAGCTCATTCTTGCCATGGCCCGCTGAGGTACTGGGGTTGCCAGCAAGTGCCACCACATCTACTTAGCCTTCCTCCACTTCCTGACATCTTTGTTTTTAATTTCACTTATGAGAAAAATGTTTAACTCTTGTTAATCTTATTTTCTGTATACTCTAGCTGTTCTCCCCATTCTTGAGTACTTAAAGCAAATAAATACCACTTCAGAGCCTTGAGATTGTGCTTGTAGTCACAGCACCAGGGAGGAAAGAATGGTCCTGTTCTTCCCTTTCCACACCATTTAGGGGCTGTTAGCAGCCCAGGTGGTCGCTCTGTTCCTCCACTCCTGTTCAGCCGCCTGGATGCTGGCCAGGGCTGCAGATCCTAAGTCCTGTGCACCTCCACGCCCACCTGGAACCAAAGATTGAACTCAGGCCTTTGCACTTGCTAGGCAAGTGCTTATCCTACTGAGCCATCTCCCCAGCCCTCTGCAGTGTTGCTGACCCTTCTCTTTCCGGCTCACTCTGAGCTTGGGGAAGTAGTTGAGGGTCCCTTTCTTCTGAAATCCTCACCCCAAGGCCACTTCTTGTTCTTATCAAAGGCTGATATGTAAGAGTGAAAGGTGGCATAAAACTCTCAAAAGGATCATTTAGTTTCCAGTTTATACCCAGTCTGAGTTCACCAGGTAAAAAATTGTTTTACCTGCCCTAACAAGAAAAGAATTGAATACACTTTAACACCTATGGAAAATTTCTGCCTGTTTTATGATTTATTTCATAGAGAAGGAAAAAATTAATATTAAATATGCATAGGAAGAAGCCAGATACATAAAGGCAAATATTGTGTGATTCCATTTATATGAAATCTATAGAACAGGTAAATCCATACAGGCAGAAAGCAAATCCCTGGATGCTTGGAGCACCAGGAGTGGACTGCTGAAAGGTATAGGGAGCCAGGCTGAGGTGGCACCTACCTATACCCCCAGTGATTGGGAGGTTGAGACAGGAGGATCCCCATGAGCTTAAGACCAGCCTAGATTACATAGTGAGAGGCTGTCTCAAAAAGGGAAAAACAACGGGCTGGGGAGATGGCTTAATAGAATAAGCACTTGCCTGGCAAGCGCAAGGACCAGAGTTTAATCCCCAGTTCTGCCCCTCCCCAAAAAAGTGGGGGATATAGTTCAGTATGAAGGCCCTGGGTCCCATCCCAGCACACATGTACTACGGTACATACTAAAAAGTATCTCTAAAGTGAACTAATAGCAAATAGATAATGCTGTGCTTCTACATAATTCTATGATAGGCAAGATCTGCACTAATGGTGGTTGGACAGGATATTATGTCGGCTTTTAGTGCTATGGTCATCCACTAGGTAAATAATTATTGAATTTTTGATATAATTCAGCTATAAAAAAATCTGTAAATATAATATCATGTATGCACCTTGTACAATACCAAAACATTATGAAAACAGTTTGCAATGTATTAATTCATCGACTCTGTATGGTTAAGGTGTTTTGAAACTGTCTGATTGACATTTGTATTTTAATAAAATAAAAATAAATGAGCCGGGCGTGGTGGTGCATGCCTGTAATCCCAGCACTCGGGAGGCTGAGGCAGGAGGATTGTTGTGAGTTCGAGCCAGCCTGAGCTACAAAGTGAGCTTAAGGCCAGCCTGAACTGCATAGTAAGACCCTGTCTCAAAAAGACCAAAAAAAAAAAAAAAAAAAAAAAAAGGAAAAAAGAAAAAAAGCAAAACTTTTAGTTTGTTCCTGTTCTAGGTTTGACCTTTACCT